>QANZ01006544.1:0-29785 GCA_003254925.1 Chamaecrista fasciculata
GAGAGAGAGAGAGAGATTATTTTTTAGTGTAAAATAGATTAAACCCCAAATTATTTCTTCTTTTTTACATTTTGATTCTATTATAGAGAAAAATGTCCTTGATGCAAGAAATTTAAATTTTTAGGAGTTAAAAATCAATTTTGTCTTTTTTTAACGGAAAAATTGATGAAAACTGTTAGAGGGACCAACTTTGCCATGTTTTGCATAACTGGGGACCAATATAGAACGAAAAATAATTGGGGGACCAATTTGGAACACTGAGCATAACTGGAGGACCAAAATAGGACTTTAGCCAATAAAATATAACTTCTTCCCATATAAGCCAGTCTATCAAAGAAATCATATAATAGGGAATTACATGCCTTTAAACACATTAATATAGAAGATATTACAAATATGGACTAATGATATAACATTCATTACAAAACTATTAAAAAGTTCATTTATCTTACAATCGATTTCTATGAATGTGACGTTACATGTATTTATAAACATATTTACAAATTTTCGTACGATGAAAATAACAATAATCGAATCTCTTCAAATTCAAAATTTTATCCAAAATATCATTTAAGTTAAAAAAACTTTATTTTTTGCATTTTGAAACCAATTCAACACTATCGTTTAGGCTACGTACTTCCCCCTGGATTTGTTCCAGTTAGATCTGCTACGTTTAAAATCTTAGGATTTGACTAACTTTTGTGGGACAAAATATTAGCTATAGTGACCAGACAAAAATGGCGGATATGCTATTATAATTTTACTGAAAAAAAATAAGAATATCACATTATTTCACCGTACCTCAGTTTAAAAAGGCTTTACTAAGTGAAAATTTGAGGTGTATTCTTGCCTGAAAACACCAGTTCAACAATACCTCAAATTAACGTAATGACGTAGCAAAGTGCACATTAGTCAGTCATTACTCATTAGAGATGCAATGATATTTGATGATAATTAAGTTATTAACACACCATACAACACGAAAAAGATATCCTCCTAACATAATGGAGACTAACACTACTCTTCCATCAAACCAAAAGGTAACAACATAAGTGTCAATTATCTGCTCAAATCCAATATACTATTGTTCAAAAACTAAACATGCTCTCAAAAAAAAATTGAGTAAAAAACAAGAAATTTCAGCAATATAAGCTCTAATCAAAAAGAGACAATCCCATATCATCATCCTCCTCTTCTTCTTCGACCTTTTCTTCCTTTTTAGGTTCAGGTGCGGCAGCTCCGCCAGCCGGGGCAGCACCTCCGGCAGGAGCAGCTACAGCTGCACCACCTCCAACGAATACTGCACCACCCACAATCACCTGGAGAAACAATGGGGAAAGGGCAATGAGGTGATAAGTATCCAATCAAACAAGTTTCCGTAAAACATTTTATTCAAAAAGCATTCAATCCAATATATCCGTTTATTTGTAGGCACAAACTAAACAAAACGCCAAAGCCCATGTCAGAAAGATCATCATTCTACTTGATACCCACAAGGTACTCAATATAGCTATGTCTACAACTTAATGCTGGTGCTTATTACAAGGACATCTAAGGTGAGGAACGTCGTTCAATGCTTGAATGTGCCAAAGTGAAAAACTTACATGGGTTGATGAAACTAATCAATCAAGAGCATGAATTATAATATGTAAAAGACCAATTTAAACCAGTCCAAACATTTTCAATCCTCAGTTCAGCTCTAAATGATATTCTCATCACGCATAGAAAAAAGAAAGAACGAAGAAAAAAGGTCTTAAATATCTAACTTAAACGTATAAACAAATTTGGCAACAATTCAAGAAGAGACATTTCTCAATAGCCGTAATACGCAACTTCTGCAAACAGATAATATGAATATTAACAGAAAAGCCAGAACATGCAGCATTTCGAAACTTAAATTTCTAATATAACTAAACAATCTAAATATTCCAAAATATAATCAAATCGCACATAGATTCAGCGAAACCTAATGACTCTAGATTAGGATCAGAAAAGTAAGCAGTTCATCATCAAAAATCATATTACACACAACATTAAACAGCTGTAATACTCGAGACTACCGTAAACCAAAATCCGATCAGAAAATTAAAATCTGAAGCAAAGAAAGTAAGAGTAGGTGATATATACCTGAAAAACAGCAGAGGAAGGAGAGACGAGAGAGAAAGAGGACTGAACGGCGCCGGAGGAATCGGCGGCGAGGGCGGCCTGAACAAGCTTCCGTTGGATCTCAAATGTGGAAGGAGCGGAGGCTTCGATGTCGCCGGAATGTTGCTTGGCGGTCCACTCGCCGCCGGAGCTTCGGAGAACGAAGGTGAAAACTCCCATGGCGATAGAGATGAGTAGAGATTTGAAACCCTAATTGGAAGTCACTCACACTCACACAGCAATTTCAGTGTCTCCAAAATGAATTACGAGATTATATATAGGTGACATTTTGGTTACCCTAGTTCTGGTGCATCGTGAAATGTCCATTCAGTCCCTGTAATGTTTTTCTAATTTTATACTCTACAAGTTTAATTTAATGTACAAAATTTCAGATTTCGTGTAAAATATTTTATTTCAGGCCAAAGTATAAATTTGGTCTCATATACTTTTCTCAATTCTCAATTTAGTCCTGTATCTTTTTTTGTTACACTTTTGGTCTCATATCTTTGGGTCAGGTCTCAAATCTTTTACTTGTAGCAAATTCAGTCTCATATATTTGGGTCAAATGCAGAATTAGTCTTATATCGTTGGGTTATGTGGAATCTTTTGAAAAGATATGTGACCAATTATCTAACTTGACCAAAACATATGAGACAAAAAATGATATGGGACTAAATTGGGACCTTTTGCAGAGAAATGAGATTAAAAATGCAAGAAGAAAGATATAGGATCAAATTGAGAACTGAGTAAAAGATGTGAGACTAAATTTAGAGTTTGGCCTTTATTTTGTTAATTTTTTTTTTAACTTTTATTAATTATAGTAATAGTTAAATTTAATTTTGAATCAACATAAAATATAACAATGAATACAAAACTATAAAGAAATTTGAATTTTTTGAATGAAAAATATTATTAAAATTAATCTTTTGCACAAAATAAAAAATTTGTGAGCTTTTTGTTTATCACTTTTCAAAATTTACAAAAGGAATTTTATGCAATTTAGTTTATCCTATACTAATCTTTTCAATTTCATCTTTAAACTTTACATCAACTACCAATTTTGCTCATAATTTTTTTTGTGGTCAATTTCGTCCCTAATATTTTACATTCTGGTTAATTTTATTCTTTGACCGACTTCTTTCAATAAATTAACGACATACTGCATCTTGTTTTTTAATCAAAGTTAGAATTTGAATTTCTTTTTATTAATTTTACATTATATATCATTTAGTCACATAAATTATGTCGTTAATATTTAAATAAAATATGAACAAAGAATAAAACTGACCAAAATATAAAACATTAGGGACAAAATTGACTAAAAAAAATTGAAACGAAATTGATAATTGAAATAAAATTTGGAGACTAAATTAGTGTTTTTCTCCAAAAAAGTTTAAAGTTTCTCTCTAACCTAAGTACCTAACCAACCAAATGTCATGCTCCAATGCGATCTTCCTTTTCCCCCAATTATTTAGAATAAAATATTCTTTTAAGATATTTTTTCAATTAAAATAAGACAAAGATAATTACATCGGTTTTCTCAATTAAAATATTCTTTTAAATTTTGAAAATCTTTATTTAGCTTTTACATCAAACCCTACTCATTCTTCAACAAAATACATGAGAAAAAAAAATCATATTGTTTATCTACTTTAAGAAACCCATAATGTAATCTCACCCATAAACATCTTCGTTATCACTATACTGACTCTGTTACAATTGGCAAAATTTTCAAGTTACCTTTGACAAATCTTAAGTATGAATCTCAAACAACAATTACATGTTAGTTTGCTATATATATATATCTACATATATATATATATGCAATTCTATCTAGATTGAGAATAATAAAATTAAAAACAATGATACCAACTCAAAAGGGACCCTTGCATAAAGGGACAGACACTCCTCAAATATCCTAGATTCCTAGAAGAACACTTTCGCCTCTTTTGGTCAAAATCTTTGCAAGAGCCTCCCATGTAAAATGGAAGCTAAACAGATGCAAGTTATCTCTAGTGGTCGAAAACAAAAACATTTTTCTCTGCAAGCACCATTCTTGTGGCAGGTGTAGTTCCAACAATTCTTTCCAGCTGAAACAGAACCACAAAAGAAAAAGAGAGCATAATTAAAGAGATTGCTGTCTCGATTAATTTCAATCCAAGAAGAAAGATAAAAAAATGAAGAATAAATTAATGATTAAATCCTTGAAAGATGAAAAATTGTATTTGATTCTTGAAAGGTGAAATTGTAAGATTTAATCTCTCAAAATATAATTATAATCTTCAAATTCAATGGTTAATATACTTTTTTAACATCAATTGTTAAATATAATGTTAACGTAATTTAGAACCACATCAGATTTATCATTAAACTTTAATTAATACAATTAACAAAATGACTAAATTGATTGTAATTGCATCTTTCGATGACTACGTTATAATTTTATCTATCGAGCACTAATTCAAGGACCGAATCATTAATTTACTGAAAAAGAAAAGGTCAACTTATTCTGATGGTTCCTATAGTTTAAAAATTTGTCATTGAATCCTTGTAGTTTTGAAATTCTTTAGCTACTGAACTTCCATCAAGGTGTTTTAAATTTAGTCAAGGAGGCAACACGTGGCATCTTCACTTTGAATAATCATAACATCCCAGTCTGTAAATCTAGGTGATGCCAGATGCTATATTTGTGAGTGGATTAGACTCCAACGTGTATCTTTACCTCTATTGTTGAAATATATCATGCGTGTTCTAGTGTCAAGATAGCACAAGGTTGGCCAAGTCAGCAGAATTTAATAAAACATAAACACAGGTTTAATGGTATTGATCTAACTACAAATTTTCATAGTATTGTCATTAAACTTTTGTAGTTTAATGACCAACTAAGTAATCTAATCAAAATAAGTAATGACAGGAGTAGCAGTAAAGTATGAAAACTTCATTTGCCATAATTTGGCAGGAAGGAAATGAAATAAATAAAATGTCATGGTTGATACCACCCTATTGTACCTCAATCCCACATAACTACGTCACTAGGCCTTCAGTGGAATACTTCACTCTAAAGTCAGCAATGATATTTACCCAGCAAGAATGAATCAATAACAGAAATCCACTTGACAGGCTTACTCACTCTTAAACCACTATATGACTATAATCTCAATAAACAAACAATTAACTATGTCAACATTATCTTTATTCGTTTTAACCCAAAAGCCTCAGATCAAACAAAATTCAAAACTCCTGACACCCCACTCAAAAAAAAAAATCACTGGGGCCATTAGTGGACAATAATATTAATGGCACTAATATGCGGCTGGAATGTTCTGATAGGACTCTTATAGTAGACTGAAAGCATAAAAGTAGAAGGTCATCGAAGAGTAATTTATTACCTGGTGCTTGTCAAAGCGAGAAAAAAGAACAGTGCAGACATTATTGTGAGAACCATCTAATAAATTTACAATCTGCAAAAGGAAAGTCGGGGATGGGGGAAAATACCTTTAGGATTCTTGATTTATGTTTTTACTCATCTGGTGAGCATTAGAATAACTTAACAAGCAAATTCATACCAACATGAAAGAAGAAATCCAACTCTAAATTTTAGGAAGACCTCTCACCTCAGGGTAAAACTCCTTTCTCTCTGGGGGTGAATAAATAATTAAATTCTGAACACCACGAATCTGTCATCAAAATATAATCTGAGTTTATCAATATCGTGTTCAGTAATAATAAGTTAGACGAGGATAACACTTCCCTATCATAATTAAAAGTAACAAAAGGTAAGGCACTTCAAACCCAGAAAGAAAATGACAAAAAGATAAGATAATAAAACAAAAAACCTATACATAAAAGCAATGTGAGCAACCTTATATCTGTGGTAAAAATGAGATCTCTCAGTGTAAAGCATAATTTTCCTTTTTCCTTCAAAGAACCTAAGACGTGCACGGGAAATATTACTTGGGGTTTGATACCTGAATTAACAAAAAAGCGCACCTTGTAAGTCACAATGCAGCATAGGAGTTAGACAGTTAAAATTTTAAAAAACTGGTAACGAGCAATAACCAAAACCACAATAAAAAAATATCATTATGGAACAATGATAGGACAGCTTCTTACTCGTCAAGAACACAAAACGAGGCATTCTGTGATTTCAAGAAATATTGCATTTGAATATATGCAGCATAACCACTAATAAATATCATAATTCCGCCCTGCATTAAAGATTTCATCAAGAAACAAAATCATTAGAACAGTACGAGTATTCAGTGATCACACAAACAGATTAAAACTTGCTCAGAAGAGAAAATTGCAAAATGTCAACAAAGAAAATTGTTACCTGTTCTGATTCTTTGATCCTTGGGAAAACCTGCAATATAGTATCTAGTATTGTCATCTCAATATGATAAATTTGTAATAAAGAGCATGTAAGTATTTTCAATACTGTCCTAAGGAAACTAATTATAACAACTGAACAATAAAAATATTCCACCGACAATTTCTAATGTTTGCCTTCAACAGAGAATAAAAGCATCAAGGACTAGGTGCTAATTTAGTCATTTATTCCCCATAGTAAGAAGTTGCCAGATGCATAGCAGAGCTAACAAAGCAGAACACAACTTAATTTAAATATACTAAGAAATTATTTAGTATCAATCAATGAGAGATGGTCCTATCATCTAGGCTTAGCTGCGGTGGTGAACTTGGGATTTGGGTCGAACTCATAAGTTCAAAATGTATAACAGCTTCAGATATAATGAAGATAGCAAGCGAGGAGGGAGGGTGTCTGACAAATAACCTCATTGATTTATTAATTTCCACGAGTGACTTTCTCATCCAGGCTGACTAGATATAATCAATGATATAGTCTCAAAGATTACCAAGTTATTTATTTGTTTGACATGCGACAATAATTTCAATAAAGTATGACAGTATCCATGGCTACAAATTAACAGAAAAGATGGGAAATATAAGAAATTAAGTTATTTCATACTTCAACTCCGTATATAAAATTTCCATAACCATAATTCTAACATGCATACCTTCTTGACAAAATAATCAAACCGGGCATCCACAGGTTTTGAGTCTACATTAAACCGTTCAAAAATCTACAGGTGTTGAAAAGTTAGAGAAAGATTTAGCACAATAGAATATGATATAGATCTATAGAAGATAACCTATAATATAATTCACCCAAAAATAGAAGCATGAAACAGGAAAATGAATCAACAAACCTCAACAATTAAGAAAAAGAAACTTACTAAATACCTACTAAGTAGAAAAACCAAATCAAAACAAGAATGAATATTCAAGCCAGTATATCATAACTGTGCAGAAATTAGTTTATATAAATCGACTTCAACTGCAGATTGGGTTTAACACGATTGTATAAGAAACCAAATATCTGGCCAGCAGTAATAAGACAATATACTATAGGAGTAACAACAGTGAATGCAAAGAATGATATTTAATCATTACATCCTTACTCTACTACCTCTTCCAGTTCTAAATCGACTTCAACTGCAGATTGGGTTTAACACGATTGTATAAGAAACCAAATATCTGGCCAGCAGTAATAAGACAATATACTATAGGAGTAACAACAGTGAATGCAAAGAATGATATTTAATCATTACATCCTTACTCTACTACCTCTTCCAGTTCTAATTACTTAACTATGACACCCATAATCCATAAGCTCTTCAAACCGTAATAAAGGTGTGATTTTAAGGACTTTAGAATTTAGACTGATGCCCTTGCTGACTGGAACCGTGGACCCATGTTACTCGTCGTCAAACTCAATGCTAGATTTTTTATTTTGATGGGAGGAGGGGATAAAAAAGAATTTATTGATGAGAAGAGAGAAATATGCATAGAAAAAAATGATAAAAAGAGAAAATAAAATAAATCGAAAAGTACAAAATTCTAATTCAACAAAGATTCCTATCTCTTTGGAGGTCTGTAAGGGACACTACTATATGACATGAAAGATAATTAACGAGTCTCATTCTTGACATACTGTCAAACTATGGGTGTGTTTGGGAAATAAGTATGTAATGAAATGATGATTTTATGTAATGAAATGGTAATGAGAAAATTATGTAATGAAAATGTAATGATAAATGGTGTTTGGATAGTTTGAGATGTAATGAAAAAAATATGATGTGAAATTATGTAAAAAGGTATGTAATGATTATGGTTGGTTGAAATAATTATATGGGATTTTGAAAATTGTGTAGGGATATAATTGGTAATTGATAATGAAATGAGATGAAAAAAATTAAATGATATTTTGACTTTTGGTTGTGTAATGATTGTGGTTGTTATGAAATGAAATGATAATGAAATTGTCTTGGAATATGTGCTAAATGTGAATATTTGTAATGAAGGTTGAAGTTGTTTTATGCAATGAAATGAAAGGACCATAATGTAAATAACATGAAAATTTTAAAAACCTTCTATTTGGTCCACGATTTCTTACGAAGTGAAATGTGTCTCGACCTCGTAAAAAATCGCATTCATCAATGATTGAGTCTCTCTCTTAAATTCAATGACCAAAAATTAAATTCAGGAACCAAAAAATAAATTCAAGGACTAAAATAATTTTTTTAATTAAATTAATATAAATTATATATAATATAATATATTTATAAAATAAAATATTTATATATTATTATATATATATATGCCAGAGTTTGTGGCATATATATATATATATATATTATAATATATAATATATAATATTATTATAATATATATATATATATGAGAGAGAGAGGGGTATGAGTAAGAAAAAGAGAAAAAATGGTAAGAAATTATGAATGGAGAGAGAAAATTGTAAGTGTAATAAATGAGGGTATTGAAAATTACCAATTTGCCAAATAACTTTTTTATATTTGTATTAGAGTATAGGTAATTATAGGTATTTGAGTAGGGGTATGTTAGTAATTTAGTATGAAATATGTAATGAAATGATATTTTTGTAATGACTTTGTAATTGAGAAACAAACAGTCATATTGCACTGTAGCTCAAGTTATGTATTGAAAATGAGGATAATGAGTTTGTAATGATGTTGTAATTGGGAAACAAACACACCCTATATTGATATGACCACCATCTTACATTTTTACAAATATTTTAAGACAAGATAAAATTGACAAGTTATTCAAGAATCCAGCATATCAAAAAACAAACCTGCCGAACTTGGGGCAACACTTTGTGCAGAACACCTTTGTATTCACAGGTCAGCTTCACCTGCAGATATTGATATAACATCAAGGATCATCAGATTTTAAAAAGATCTATAATTTTCTACCGTGCTATTTCATAATAAGCAACAGTTTTTTTTTTCAAGAAAAAAAAAAAAGAAAGTCTTCATTGATGTTTTATAATCATCACAAGGCATACCAATATAGGTTAATAATACATTTGATATGGAAAAAGAAAAACCAAAGAGAAAGTATAGGGAATTTTAGAATTTGATGTAGTTAGAAATCTTTCAGCCTTAATTCATGAAGAAAACGCAGGGAATGCGACCAGTTATGTAACATACCTTCCCTTGGTAGTTAGAACAATGGTGGTTGAATGAACCATTTATATCTGCAACAAGAAACTGCAGAGGTTACAGCACATCTTGCTATGTGTCTACAAGACAAGTCTAAAAGCATCTAAAATTGGACAAATCCATTAACGAAATGGAACACAAACGAATAGATGAAATAACCCAGGGGCTAACCAACCATACAGAAAAAGGTGAGATATAAAATTAAAAGCAGTTTAACAATGTTCTACAGTCTATACATTTCAAATACATATATTCATGTTGAATATTAATGAGAAAACAAATGGCTACAAAATACTATCAAGGACTGGTTAACTCACTATATGTATAAAAGAATTTTGCTCATTTTCCAAACAAACTAACATCTTTACCAAGTGTAAAAGAAAGAAGAATGAGAAGGCCATAATCAAGAGATAGAGTCGTGAAATGTTCCAAGAGGTTTTGGTGTGAAGAACATTCATTACCTATATTTGGATAAAAACCCAGAATGATTGTTTGCCTGTAATGCTTAGCATAATCATCAAGGTACCTAGACAAGAAATAGAGTTTTAATTATTTGAAAGTTCCAAGGGTAAAAAATAGTGCACACCATATTTTTGACACCTGCTTCTAAACAAGTATAAATATAACAAGCAATTCATGAGACAGAGAAGCCATGGATCACAAACAAAAGATGAATAGTCCCTTCAAGGGGATATAAATGACACAGAGCAGAGTAGCATGCTTAAGAAGAGGGATTATATCCAAATTCTCGTGTCTAGTATCTCTTTGACATATGCTTCTTCTGCTTAAAACAGAAATTGACATCAACTTTCTGATTTGTTTTTATTAATTCAATTTATTACACCAGCATATCTTGTGCATAATTTTAACATGGCGCAAGGACAAATACTGATCCCCATGTTTTTAATATGAAGTTGATGTAATTATTTCACTAACCTAAAGACACCAACCTGAATACTTGAATACATGTTTTTCTGACTTTTAACTAAGAAAAAAATTCACAAAAATAAAGATACAGCTCTTATTCTGTGATATTGTTCTGTTCATGTCATTTTTGGCTATCACTACGATTCTTAAGTATTCAAATTATAAGGGTTCTATAATTGACCAAGAAACGATGACGCATGAATGAGTGATAAGCAAAATATTGAGATGAAGAAAATAGTGAAATTTTCCCAATAATAGAATTGACAGGTGAAAGGGAATAACAGTGCAAGATCCAAATTGATTCCCATATGCTATTTGAAGAAGCCAATTGCAAGTATGAGCCTGGGCCTTCTCATTATCTCAGGCTCTCCATTAGAAAGTAGAAAAAAATATAGGCACAAGCGCGTGGCTCACTTAAGACCTTGTCCTCAGATGCTTGTTATGTCCTACGATTTCAGAAACAATCATCTCTTTCTGCAAATTCAAAATTGCTTGAGACTTGTTGGCAAGGTTACTTAATATTTTAACTGAGCAGTGGATCTGTCCTCACTATTGGAAAGTTTATTCTTTTCTCATATTTTGGATTTTAGGAGAAAGAAGGAAGCTAAGGTTTTGCAAAATTAAGATGCTCCGGAAGGCTTGAGGTGCATGTGAAAACTCTTTGTGAAGGATAATTTTGTCCAGCTTCTATGTGTGTCAGTGTTCAAAGTTTATTCAAGGAAATTTCCTGTGTTAGATTTGGTGAGGGATTGAGGAGCACTAGCTATTGTATGTCTGCTTTTTATTTACTCATACTTCCAATGCTCCAGGCTCCAGCTTTGAATTTTTACTTAAAAAAAAAGTAGAAAAAAGGCACACTAAAAATTAAGCAACAAACAAAACTAAACTAAAAAGCCAAAATTCAAATATAGAGATGAAGGGTGGTGATGCAACTTGTAGAACAAAATTGTGTACTAATTGCTATCCAATATACAATACAAACAATCATTTGCACATGCATAAGAAACACACATGTAAGCTAATATATAACGCACCATGGTCTAATCCGCATGACATCAGCTCTTGTCTGCTTAGATGGTAAGCGGTTCAAGTGTTTAATAACCTTATCCACATGAGACCAATTCTGCCAGTTTTTTCAAAAATAAAGGCGAGGACATTTTCAATTTTGGGCACAAGATCATGAACATTCCAAATGTTATAACCATCTAAACTAAGAACATTGACATACCTGCATTGCTATTACATCTGCATGATCAATAATCAGAACCTGCTTATAATAGATACATTTTGTCAACATTATATCATACATTGTACATAAAAGGCAGCAACAATCAGACTAATGAAACAGATACTTTCAGAAAAAAGCAGCACATTACCTCTATTGATGAAAGATAATCAACATCTTTTTCCTTATTGCTCTGAGCATCGTTAATTTTCTAACATTTAAAACAGTTTGGAGTCATTTGCATATATAATTAGTATATTACTTGAAGAGATTATTAGTTTAAAAAAATAGTTCCAATGCATAGAAAGCAACAAAATATACAAGAAATTTGTCAAAATCTAAACTCTCTGTCAAGAAACACTTTGAAAGCTTAAATTATTTAGTGGAGGGCTGAAGATCAGTTTCATACTTATCTCTGACACACTCCTAGCCAGAAAGCCTTTAGGCTTGAAGTGTTGATAAAGTACAGACCTGCCACTCATTATATTTGACGTTTGAACTTAACTTTATGATAAATACGTAGAACAAACTCCTATATACTTGACATTAATACCATATTAGGACCACTTCAACTCAAAAGCTTAACTAATAAATAACAATCCATCAGTACGTGCACAAATTATCCTTTTACTGCTAAGGACATCAATACCATGTTAGGACTACTAACTCAAAAGCTTAACTAATAAATAACAATCCATCAGTACATGCACAAATAATCTTTTTACTACGAAGGAATATATTTGAGGTGAAAAGACAAGGTAGAGACAGGATCATAAAGGTATATGGATCCCCAGCAGCAGGACAAAAACTGTTTAGCATCAACAATCAGAGATTAAAGGAGGGTTTCTTTAGCAGAGAAACAATGTAATATGTGTCTGTTAGGTAATCTTTGTTGCATATGGGAAAATTTTGAGTCTTTACCCACAGTCAAAACCCTCAAATAGACTACTCAGATAGCCATTGATCAATCTAATACTACAGGAAATGTAAATGTAAAATCTACATTTTCCTTGTCCTAAAATCCAGACTCCCTACCCATCCTAAAGGATCAGTATCTTTAATGATGAACTTGAAGAAAAGGAAAGGCTCAACCTGATTTAAAAGATTTCCAATGAAAATCAAAAACTATTAAGCTACAAATGAAATGCCTCAGGCCTACTTACTGCAAACAAAACTCCATTCCCGTGACACCAAATGCAATATAGACAGGGTCACAAAAATTTCTAGAATAAAAAATGAATAACATAAAACATTAGATTTTAAAAGGAAACTTCTTACATTAGCCAAGCACAGTGGTGAAGCAACAATGATGTCTGAGGTATGAAAGTCACTAAACAACTTGATTGTCTTCCTGCACAGAAAGCATACAACATATATTAGCCATAGAAAAACTATTCCATATTGCTTTATGTTATACCAACTACAAGACAGAAATTGCGAAAGAGAACTGAAGAATTAGATATTGGACAAGGTAGGTTTTGCACTTATATTCAAGATACTGCTGCATAACAAAGCTATTTATGCGAACATTTTCAATGATAGGAAAGACTTAAACACGATGTCAGGTTTATTAGGTCTTTCCACAACAGAAAAGGCCTTATACTGATTAACTTAATACATGCGGCTTCTGCATTCAGCAAGGAGTCAATTCTATAGGGGAGAGGAAAAATTGGTGGCATTTAGAGGGAGAAAAAAAGTTTTTTTTCCACAAATGAAAATTTTTCAACAAATGTAGTAAAATTATCGATAAACCCTTGGGAAACAGTAAGATGCAAGTGTTACTCAGATAGCAGAGCCTTATCTTTACCTTTATTTTTTTTTTTCAATTTCATTGACCTGTGGTAGAGTAGACAAAGGTGTTTAATATATTTCTCTATTTATTTTAGATTCTTTGAGGAGCTAATGTGTACACCATGTGTGCATTTAGTTAACCGTTCAGGACCTCAATTACCAACCAGCCCCAACCAGCTGTTGAGACTTATGAACAACCAACTGACACACCCAGCTGTTAAGACCTTACGGACAACCAACTGACACTTTTACTAAAGATTTTCACAAGAGGAGGGTTGACTATAGGAACAAATATGTCTAACTAACGCACTTGTGATTGCAGCTCTACAAAATCTCTCTTCTAATTTTCCTTCACAACAAAAATTTGGGGCTCATGTAGATATGCCCATGAAAACCCCCACATTGCAAAAACCAACCAATAGCATGACCCACTTATAACTCAAAATAACCACAAAGAATCAAAGAGTAATAAAACCTGACAAAATGATAATGAAAAACTGGCTAACTATTATTCAAATATATGATCAGCAAACAGTAAATGATAAAAATTTCTCCTTCAACTTCAAGAATTCTCTAATAACACGTAAGAGACAGCCGTAATTTCAATCACTTCAGAAAACAAAAGAAAATGTTCCCAAATCTAACTCAATAGAGACATCCATGATCCAACTCTTGGGAGATCCACAAGAAAGACTCCTTTGAAAACACAATCAGAAGTGAACATATAGATATAGTAATATTCTATTTTAAATTTCACCTTTCTTTTTTTTTGGCTTATTTTAAATTTCACCTTGATTCTTCCCTTGGTAACCTAAATTTTTCAAGTGACAAGGACTCATGCAAAATTGTTAATTCACTGAGCATTAACCAAAAATAAAATATCAAATTATAAATCCTACCAATCAAAATCCTCTTATGAATTTTCTCTAGTTATGTGTATGATGACAAATAATGATAATGAACTTACTAAAGCTCACGCGTGCCCAAAAAATGGATTTAGAATAAATGATGCTAATTACTATTTAGAAATGTAATTTACCTAGTAAACTTGATGCCAATCATAAAGTCATCCTCATTATTGCCACCAAAAAGTAACTGAAAGTCAGAACCTTTGTAAGACTTTGGGAGTTTTGCATTTCTAGATTCCTGGCCATCTTCATCCTCTTCACTTCCAAATTTAGTGGAAAAACGATTCATATGCTCAACATTGAGCTGAGAAAACCAACACAACATTATTTAAAAGATCAGAGAATTGATTATCTTGTGATCCAAATTAAGAGTAAAACAGACACAAAAATTTAGGGGGGGAAACTGTACCATTTAGTAACTACTCACCAAATAAGATTGGCAATAACCCAGCAGAAAGATACAAGCACATTTAAAATTCAAAGATACAAATAGAAGTAAACACTCTTGACATAACCCAACCTAAAAATTCAAAGGATCAACCTAAACATTTTTGTTGAGCTTAAAATTGCACAGTCCTTGAAATAAGTACGTGTGATTGAAATAGAAAGCTTTAACATAACATGAAAAATCCATATCTTCACACACACACACATCCTATCCTACAAAGGAAAATTCGAGGCAGGGAATTACTAAGAAACTAGATATCCAAAGAAGTTGCATGGTACCTCATTTTCAAATTAATCTATCTAAAGGAGAAAAAGAAATTTTAAACCTTAGAACATAATCTAGGCTAGACTTAAAAGCCTGACACAACGATCAAAATCATTAATCCCAAACCAAAATACAGAGAGAAAAAAAAAATCTGTGGTTTAGATTCCTGAAGAAGATTAGATATCCTTACACTTTGGATGACACATCCTCTCCAGCTAAAAGAAAGTTCAGTCTTAACAAAATCTCATACAAGTGAGTTAAAACTTGGAGGTTAGGACCATGGTTTAAATACTTACTACAAGTCAAAATATGCAAAATAATTAAAAAGCAAAGAGATCCAACTAAAGTAAAGAGATCTAATTAAAGTACCTTGCAAGATGCAGGGGTGAGTTGTATAAGCCTCTTTACGACACGAAATGCAATGCTTGCAAATGGCAACAACATTAAAACCTGGAACAGAAAATAATAAAAGACATCACTACATATTCAAACATTACAACTATCCATTAAACATGTTTAGGATCTTCAGATACAGTTGCTCCAGCCCACAGAAGACTAATGACATAGTAATATTTCAATCACTCCCCCGGACAATTCAAACAACATTACACATTACAAATGTTTCACTTTATCCAGCCACCAAAACAAAATCAGAATCAACATGCTAGCAACCATGAAGGTTTATAACACACAAACATGCAATGGCAAATTCACTGGCAAAATATAAACATTACAGTCAAACCAAATATCATACGGCAACAACAGCACTTCTTCAGACACCAATGAACTAGAAACTGGAATGAAAAGGAAAACAAAAGAAATTACTGATTTGAAACAGGAATTGGAACTTTTATATCTTAGTCTTGACAAATGTATGACTAGTGACCAATATAGCATATGGGATTTACTAGTAATCAAATAAACTAAAGCAACAAACTAAACAAGAAAGAGCATGTAAGTTGAAATTTGTTCCTTCTCACCACTTAAAGTTGAACCAACAACAAGGTTTCTCCTTCAACACCATAATAATAGAACAAAACAATAGGAAGGTTCCAGTGGTTCAATGCAAACGATAACAGAAGTCCACACGAATACAGAAACATGTTTATGAACCTATCATGCTCTGTCAAATTTGCTTTTTCTTATTCATCATGTCAGACTATTCAAGAGAAAAAGGTCTATCTATTAAATTAAAACAAAAAGAGCAAAATAATACCCAAAAAAGCCATGAAATAAGGAACAAAATGCTTTAAGCATATCAGATAGGAATATCAAATCTATCTATTGAATTTCAAAAAGTAGAAGCAGAAGTTCTCCCGATAAACAAAAATTGAAAAAGAAAAGGTTTTAGGAGTGTACCTTTGGACGAGTAAAACCTTGATCTCGGAATTTATCACCATCAACACTCTCCCCAAGCTTGGCTAGTTTGGCATCATTTTTTTTCACAAGGTCTCTGGTTCTGAAGATATGATTGAGCTGTGCATTATACACAATTGGCCATTTCATCATTGATGGAAACAAACAGTAAAAGTAGTATAAAATGACAGGGAAAAACGTTTTACCGTATGCATTATGTATGCATCCATGATGCCCATGTCTTCGAGGCCTTTGTGATAAAAGGGTCTCTTGTTACAGTGAAGTATATCTCTATAGCTGCTGCCTGCAACCAGGTCAACATGAAATCAAAGCCCATGAGAGGATAAGAAAAAAGAAATAGAAAAAGGAAATGTGTGATTCCCTCCTGCAATTCATGCATATTGATCATCCCCTATAACAAAAAAGAAAACAACTAAACACGAAAAGACCATCCAAATAATGGAATTCACTAAAGCAACTAGGAAGATTGTACAGGTACCATCTTGGTATTTTAAATAGTGACTTTAGGTCAGACTACCCATGAATGTGCTCTTGAAGGAGTTCAACTAGATATGAAGCAGCAATTTTTTTCCTGTGCCATGTCTTCCTATACGATGTTTAATCTCATATCGAAAACAAATGTCAAATCCAAACCTTCTATGCACCCTACACTGCCAATAGCATGGTTTAATATTTAAGAAGAAAGTTATGGTCTACATCAACATTTAACCTAGTAAAAAAGATCCATATCAATTTTCAGTAAAAACTATGCCATTCAGCAGTTCTTACATTCTTATCATGATAAAACTGTATTTTTTTCTGCACCGGTATTTGGCTATTACACTCCTCAACAAGCCAATTTTTTTACAGAAACAAACAAAATATTACCCTCTTCAACAGTATGTTGTGTATGTTCAGCCACTTCACTTAATTTCAATGTCTAAAACACATAGGGGTTGGCAGAATTAACTCGGTGGCTGTTCACTTCAGTTTGACCATGTCTACAATAATTCAGGTCATGATCATAGAGAGGTAGTTAGTCTATCACAAGTTTGAATAATGTGAAACTATAGCACAGTACACACCATTCCTACAAGTTAAATGTGATTATGTTAGACCTGCCTCAGTTAAAGCATACTCTAAAATAAAGGGAGAGAAGAAAAGGGCTTGAACCCAAGGGATTGCACTTACAGAAGAAGAAACAAGAGTGTACCAAAGGAAAGAGAAAGGAATGATGAGCTGGAAGGTACTGAATTGAGGGAGAAGTGGGGGACAACAACCTTTAGGCTGTGTGAGGTGTGCGATGTATCAGGGTCTTTGTATTTATAAGCAGACGCTAGAGTTCAAAAAATATTAGGGACTTGTTTGGGAGAGAACTGGCCTCTTGAAAGCCAGCCTATCTTATTCGTGTCTTGTATTAAGTCTTTTAGACACTTGTTTTTGGTGTTGTTGATGTTACATTCCAGTGTATGAATGTGTTATTGCAAGTATTATGAACTAAATGAGAAGGAATTTTGTTCAGTTCTATGTAATATAGAAGGAATTTTGTTTTGAACACACCTTAGTGAAGCAAACAAGATCCACAGTTATAGGGAGACTGATGGCACTGATGAAGAATTTTAATGTTTATGACCAGATACAAATGGATGATGCTAACAAGATAATTGATCCATAATGATTCAAATAAACTTACACAGGGAGAAAAACATCTTTTGTTTAGGTGAATTAATATCTTTGCCTCCCGACGTCTGGTAGACATCCATCCAGTGCTTGTACAACATTGGCTTCAGACTATTACAGGTATTGATATCCAGATCCTAAAAAAGAGAGCAGAAGCTAATATGTACTTGACCAATTTGCAGATTGAGCTTTTTTTTTATAAGCCAGTCTAAGATTATGATTTTACAGCAAATAAAGATAGAACAAAGCCACACATGGACAATGTCATTAACAAGAGGTCAGAAAACATAACAGAATTATTCATCTTGAAATGTCGCTGAAATTTAAAACGAACCACTACATGTCTAATAGAAGAATATCTGGTCAAAATCTCAGCTTACAGAACATGCATCATTGATTCCATTCAATACTGTCCACCTAAGAAAAAGGTAACCTTACAGAAGAAAAGTGCAAATAAAGAAAAAATCAATAATTGTTCCTAATTATTGATTTCACTGTAACCTATCTGCAATATTGAATAATTTATCTCCATCTATAATCAGAGACAAGATAATAATGAAAAGGGACAGATGCATGACAAATGAACAGAAATCAGTGGCATTACGGTGGCCAACTATTCCACCTACTAATTTGCAGCTTGTAATTTTACCAAATTTTTCTTTCAATAAAAGGTCAATCGCATACCATTCAAAGGAAGGAAGTAAGATATACCAAGAGAATATCATATAGTAAACTTACCTCTAAAATATTCTCCCCTGTTCCTGTCCACTTGCAATTTGGCATACCAATTGCAGGCGCCTCCCACTTATATACACGGTTCCTTTGATTTTCAATTTCTTCTTTTGATAAATTATGTTGCAAATGCAAATCAAAAGAGCTGCAGGAAACAAATCAAAGGGGCAGAGGGTTCTGTCAAATTCAAAACAGCAGTTGTAAAAGTTTCTTTTTCCTGTTTCTACTACTATAGCTATCAAATACATTGTAATTTTAAATAACAATCAACTGAAGAAACTAATGTAAAAGAAAAAGTGATATTCAATGTGAAAAGACCTCAAATGAACCACATCCTCAGAAGCTGATCTACCATTGATCTCTATTTCCTCATCATCAGAATGAGATAAGTCAAGATCCCCATCAGTTTCAGAACCTTCACTCAGTCCAGAATTATTACTCTCAGAATCTTCCCGCAGACTTTCTACATCTTTGTTTCTAGGAGACTCATCGTCAGATCCTTCAAGAAAGTAAAAATGTGAACAAAGGCAAAAAAGAATAATCTACACTTTTACCAAAAATGAAAAAGTTATCCTAATGATTTTCTAAAAGAGAGATGAAAGACAGAAAGCCAATAATCAGTGGACAAGCATATGGTCAGGAACCACAGATAATACTGATAAAACCATGGGGTGAACATGCATAACATGGACTTCAATCCAATAATTAAAATACAACCCTTGATAAAGACCCATATATTTATTAAAAGAAGTAGAAAATATAGGATCATGAACTCTAGGTAAAGCCTTAACAGAAGAGCAACTGAATGATCAAAAGCCTAAAAAATGGAACTTTGTTATGAAATTTTCAGTTCTTTCCAAGTAAATGTGTATTATTTAGTAACTATACCGATGGATAATATTAATATCTATACAAATAATCTTATAGATCGTACAATGAAGTCAAGTACTACATGTGTGGATCATGTTAGAATATTATGCAATTAATTAGGATATTACTTTATTCTGTAATTAATTAGAATATTATCCTTGACCCTCAAGTCTAGGGATTAGATTAGTCTTATGTTTAGAGATTGTAATTACTCTTATTTCCTAGAATAGGCACATATCATTTGTATAAATACCTTTCTTTTCTCTAATGTCAATAACAAAATTATTCTAGACAATATTTGTCAATCTCAAAGGAAAATTGTCTGGTCATCTTTATTTCTTTACTCAATATGGTCTTTGTGCGCAAACTAGCAATTCATGAAAGCCTCGATCATAATTCAAGATAACTTAAGTTAAGAATTAAGATCATCTTACTCCACCTAATGTGAAAGAAATTAATCCCTTGATTGAGATAAAACCTTTCATCCCTGCAACTTGGAAGTGCCATTTTGAATATCAAATCTAGTTCTTTCAAACCTAGATAGGGGATCGGAGTAAGATGCTGATTCTATAGAACCTCCTATTCCTTTTCTAAGTATGCTCACTAACTGATGGATTGATCAGATAGTTTATTGCTTTACCCAATAACCTCATAACCTATTGTTTGAGAACTTGCTTACCTACTAAAAACATCGGCATAGAAATTTCATAGGAGAACCAATGTTCACAGAATGAATGAAGTGATCTCCCTTAAGAGAAAGATTATGAAGTACTAAGCCTGGTTCACCAGGTTCTACACTGAAAGAAACAATAATACGAACCCCCATTTCTAAAGGTCATGCAAGGGATGGGATCCCTAAATATAATATATAAAAGGAACATAAACTGTAACTTCCATCAAACCTTGTTCTACATCATCATAGGCATCCTTCAACTTGCTAAGATATTTTTCCAAACCAGTAACTTGCCTTTTGTTGCCACTTCTGCCTTCTTTTCTTTTCCTGAAAATAAGGCACAGCAACGCAAACTTCAAAACTTTATAAACCAAAAGGGCATACTAACATTCAAATACTTAAAATTGGTTGCAAAAGTTGACCAACAAGCATAAGCAACGCATAAAAGGCAACTAATAGTACCAGAAAAGAAGAATTGTTCTACCTGAAACCAAGCAAAAATAGTAGCTATAAGTCTTTTTTTTTTTTTAGAAAAAATAGTGTTAGGTTAGCGCACCACAGAATTAAGTGTCCATTGCACCCATATGGAATCAGAATACCATTATCTTGCTCATATTCTATTCCCCACTATACCATAAACTCATTCAATTTGTGTCCAGGACAACATTTTTCAGTTACATGAGCAATACACAAACCAAAACACTAAAGTCTTAACATCACCCTTGGTGAATGATACAACATGGAGGACACTGAATGACACTAAACCAAAAAGAAACAATCAATACAAAACAATCACGAGCACGATAAAGCAGTAAAACAAAAAAAAACAAAAAACAAAGTATCACTGAAGCGTACCAAAAACAGATTACAATATCGTTTCCATACGATTACCTCTTCTTGTTATCAACAGAAGCTGATTGAGAGCACGACTTCAGCTTCTTCATGGCCTTAGGGTTTTGTTTTGAAGGTTTCGCACAGCAGATTTTTCCGTTGGACGTCGTTGTTGGCGCGCAGACACAGAGAAGAAGAATTAATTCAGTAGTGAGTGCTTCCCTAGTTTGAAGTTGGGCAAAGCGAGGTTCGTGTTGTTCTTTATGTTTCAAAATATTTAAATTGGTTTTAAATATTGTTAAAATGTTTTATTTTGGTCCTAAATATCGGTAGAATATTTCATTTTGGTCTAAAACTATTGAATTTGGTCATATTTCTCTAGTCTCTCATTTCAAGTTCAAATGACTTGTTATAAAGAACTCGTAGCTCTTAATTCGTCGCATTCCAATTTGAAACGAGAGAGATATGATCGACTTTGCTTGTTCTGTAAAACGAGCAGTCTACTTTTAGAACTGATTTGACCTTGTTTGTTGACAAACTCAACTGGATTGAAAAAGTACTATTTGAGAACAATGCGTAGCTTTAAATTTGTCACGTTTAAACTTTGAAACGAGTCATATTCAATAGTATGGACTAAAATGAAACATATTGTTAACATTTATGATCAATTTAAACATTTTAAAACATAATTTTTTTTTTTGGACAATTTCATTGGCTCGAAAAGCCAACAAAGAAAAGCCCATTCACACAAGAATGGGAGAGACAAAGGAGTCCACCAAGGGCCCAAATAGAAACAATACAACTCATTTAGGATCAAAATGATGCGATAGCCTTCCAGGTCGGAGCCCAATCCATCATTTATCCATTTGAAGTTTGAAGACGAGACTTTGGGCTTTGAGAAGTTTGAGAAGGAATTGGATTTTCGCTTCGCAAAGAGTTTGTTTGAGCTTGCACGCTTTGTGTTAAAATTAGAGAAAATTTACTATTTAATTTTTGAATTTTCACAAAATCAACTAATTAATATTTAAATAATCAAAATATATTATTCGGTTTCTAAATTATTAGAATTTGTTAATAAGGTTTATTCAAAATCAGATCAAATCTTTTTTAAATTAGATAATCCTATTTTTATTTTGAGATTAGGATAAGAGTTTGACAAGATTAAATCATCTTTTTAAAATCAAATTTAAATTTCAAATTAAAATTTGATTCTTTTTTTTTTTAATTTGATTCTTTTAGATTTCTATTCTTTATCTATAAATAGAGGGTTTAATGGATCACTAAAAAGACCGAAAGCACCCTCTCAAGTTGAATCTCTTATTAATTTAAGGTAAGTTCATCATTATATCTCATTTTTTTTCTCTATTTTTTTCGATTTATGGGGAAAATTATGAATGGATGGTGAAAACTCATTCAGGTTGCATGTTTAGCCTTGGGTAGGATTAGATATTGCATACTTTTCCTATAATTGTGATTCTTCTGTAATTTTTGCCAAAAGTGTATGAAGGTCATCTCTTCTTGCTGTAGGCGTCGATTTCGTGTAAGATTATCAATATCATTGTTGCTGTGCGTGTGGTGCGTGTGATTCCATTGCTTGTGATGTAAATTGTTATGAATATATATATGTTATTGCCACTGTTTCTTGATGCTTGTGTGTGTGCACTGTGTATCTATATAATTATATTTACTTGTGTGTAATATTATAATTATATATTATGCATATATTTGATGACTCCTATGCCTAATTTGGCTATTGTTTGATCTTATTTTCTTCTTAATATTTATCTCAAATAAATAATTAGGAGATTACAAGTTTACCTTCAGACTAATAATTTAGGTTAAGATAATTTTTTATACTTATAAAATATTTGGGGTTTACAACTCAAAGTATTTTAGAATAATAATTAGGCTTCTAGATTCAATTTATTAGTCTAATCTATCATATTTAGATTATTAGGTTTACCCCTTTCATCTCTTAAAAAATATATTAAATTTAGGGGTGGATCCTGATAATATTTAGGCTTTAATTTAAAATATTTGAATTAGTTCCCTAAAAGAAATAAATAAAGTTAAAAATATAATATTTGAGGTTAGAACACTTTCGAGTAAGAGCTGAAAGAAGTTAGAGGTAAATTTATCAAAAACAAATTATATATTTGGAACCTACCCTTCGAAACGAAGCTAACGATATAAATAAAAAAGTCTACTTCTAAAAATTTTAGTTTTTAGGGACTATTTTGAAAGAATACAATAAATATGATCCAGTCCACAAATATCAGTTCTTGACTCACTGCAACTAAAGAAGGTAGCTCCCCTAACTTTCCATTTTGTCGTCTCTCACGTTCTCCTCTTCCCATCACCACAGTCGGTTAGCCGACGTTGATGACCGCCGACGAGCAACCTCGTCGGTTGTTTTAACCTTTTTTTGTTAGGGAGCGTCTTTTCTTTTCATTTTTTTTTGGCCATCTTTGATTTGCTATTTTCTCCCATGAATTTTACTTGTTTCTTGCATATTGCTGCTGTCTAAGAAGCATGGACACTTCATTTTGAAGGCGTGTCGCCGTGTCAGACACGTGTCAGTGTTCGATACTCGTACGATATCGACACAACACATATGTATAAATTTTAGAATATAAATCAATTTTTTATAACTTTAACATGACATACAAGAGAAAATAATAATAGATATGACATATATTATGAATAAAAATTGTAATTTTTAAATTTTTCATTAAAAATTATGAATATTTAATTATTTATATATATAAATATATGCCGTGTCGTGTCGCGTAATTTTGAGAGTTTGGCGTGTTGCTGTGTCCGTGTCGTGTCCCGTGTCCGTGTCAGTGTCCATGCTTCATAGGCTGCTGCATTGTTTCTCATTGATGATGTTCCCAAGACTCAAGAACATTGATTTCATCTTTAGCTCCTTATTCTTGAATTTTGGACTTGATAGAAAGTTAGGGCTAAACGTCAAATTTGGGGTATTGGTAAAATCTTTGGGTTTTTTTTTTTTTGAAACTAGAGGTTTAAATGAGTTCAATAAACTATTTTAATGAGTTAGAATGCATTTATTTAAATTTAAAATGTGCATTTTGAAATTTGGCTTCCATTCTCAAACCTTTAAAGTTGCATTTTGGTCCCTAGGAATGATTTTGATGGTTTTGATGAACAAAAAGGATTTCTTTGGAACTTTGAGGGACTCTCACATCATATTCTTGATTTTAAGGTGTGGGAATCATAGTGTACAAGTTTGGCTTGAAAGAGTGAAAGTGTCAACTTTGTAAGATTGTCCTATACTCCTATGTTATTGGTTTTGAAACTTGTTGGTGAGTTTAACTTGAACTTTTGGATTTCACAACATTAATAAAGCTCTCAAATTGATACTCAAGTCTCTTGTTGAACCCTTGGCTAAGATGCTAAGACTTTAGATGGGTGTAGTAAAGGGTAGGATAAGTGCTTGATTAGTGGATCCATATGTGATTCGTTTTCTAACTTGCTAAAATGTTATTTTGTGGCAGATTAGAACCTTGGGTCGTGAAAGAACGCCTCCAATCCTGTAAAGAGAAACATATACGAAGGACAAGAAGAAGTTGAGAGAAGTAGTCTGAATAGAAGAACAAGAAAAATGGGAGAAAGAAAGGTATTGAACAAGCATTACCCACTGGAGTTCTTTCAATCAAAGTTGTCTATGGTTCGAAGACCCAAGAACCAACAGATCGAGATTCATATAATGCTTCCCATGAGCATCAGATGCAATACTTGTGGAAATTATATCTACAAAGGCACAAAGTTCAACTCCCGAAAGGAAGATGTTATTGGCGAGAAGTATCTCGGAATTAAAAAATTCAGGTTTTATTTTAAATGCCCCAAGTGCTCAGCTGAACTTACGATGAAGACCGACCCTCAAAATTCAGATTATGTTGTAGAATCTGGGGCAACAAGAAACTTTGAACCTTGGCGTGCAGAGGATGAGGAAAAAGCACAAATGAAACAGAAGAGGAAAGCTGAAGAGATGGGTGACGCTATGAAATCTTTAGAAAACAGAACCTTGGACTCTAAAAGAGAGATGGACATACTTGCCACGCTCGATGAAATGAAGTCAATGAAGTCTAGGCATGCAACTGTCTCTGTCGAAGCAATGCTCGAGGCCTTGCAACGGACATTAGCGAACCATGAGAAGAAGCTAGAAGAAGATGAAGCGTTGATAAAATCAGTTTTCTCACGCAAGTATGTAAAAAGAGTTCATGATGAAGATATTGAAACTAATGAATATGTGTTTCAACATTCAAATGGAAATGGTGAATCATCCAACAATGATGTGAAGAGAAAAAGAATGTCGAACTCAAACAGTTCAAGGACTGCTGGTAGCGCCAAGACATTTAGTTCCTTGGTGAAGATTAAGGTTGATAAGAAAGTAGTAGCCTCTAATGTTAAAAGTGCTTCTGAATCAGAACAGAAGAATAAAGTAGAGGAAAACATTGGAACTACCACTACTAACAGTCTATCATTATTGTGTCACTACTATGACAATGATGAGGATTAGTGATTTTAATTGTAAGATATATTACATAATCACTTTTTTCTTTTCATGTACATGCTCCCATAGATTCCATGGCTTGTGAATGCCAATTATTGAATATTTGATGTGTAACATTGTATTTGGGTTTTTAGAGTACTTAATATAATTCCATTATGATACAGAAAATAGATTTTTGGTCAAAGTATTATTCTATAGTGATTAATTATATATCCAGGAAATATCTTGTATATGGCTAATGTGCCAACAAAGTCAATAATGAACAATCATGGATATGTCTAATTGAACTATAATCTAGCATGTCATTATAAAGTTTGATTGGCTTCATCTACAAAGATTGATTAGTTTTTATAAAATTTTCTTAAAAATAACTTCAATAATGGGTAATGTATCATTCTTCATAATCTTGTATTCCTATTGTTAATCATTTGAACTTAAAGTTACTTAGTTCCTCAAGTTCAAGCAATTAGAATGATAATTTATTGAAAATAAGTCAACAATAAAATTAAAAAACATAAAATTTTGCTCCTTAATTTTATAAAGTTGTACAATAGATCAAAATATGAAATTGAAAAATATGTTACAAAAACTTAAAGTTCTTAGAAACCTAAAGAATTCTTAAAGATATGCTTTATTGTAATAACACAAATCAATATTCAATAGTCATTTTTGTGTGCGATTAATTTAAGAAAGACAAAACAGTAGTGACTTTACATGCTCTAAGAAATGGCTTTAATTTATGATGGGGACTAATTATGTAAAAAAAAAAGACCTAAAAAGTTCTATATAATAATATAGTGTAGATATGAACATAGATATTCAATCAATTACCTCTTCTTCTCACATCATCTATTGCCATTTGGTCTTCTATTATATACATATTTTAAATATTAAATTATGTTGGTTATATTTCATTCGTGTGAGGATGCTTCTATTTTTCTTTTTCTTTTTTCTTTTTTTATAAATTCCACTTTGGTATCCTATTCTATGGATTAATTCCACTTTGATATCCTATTCTTTCAAAAGTGACACTTTGGTACTCTGTTCTTTCAAAAATGTCATTTTGGTACCCTGTTCTTTCAAAAGTAACATTTTGGTACCATGTTCTTTGAACCAATTTCACTTTGGTACTCTAAAAAAGATAGAATAGGGTAACAAATAGTGAAAGAACAAGGTACCAAAGTGAAATTGGTCCAAAGAACAAGGTACCAAAATGTCACTTTTGAAAGAACATGGTACCAAAATGTCACTTTTGAAAGAATATGATAACAAAGTGGAATTAGTCCATAGAGTACCAAAGTAGAGTTTAACCTTTTTTTGGGGTGCCAAATGAAAAAGAACATAATTAACCTAAACTCTTAACAAGAATGTTTGTGTGTCAAGAGCCTAGCCCTGTTTTTGTTTTCTCTTATGCTTTTCATACCTTCATCATCCAAAAAAAAACATATATATAGATAATTGCTTAGTTAAAAAAAAGTTTATGTATAAAATATGGTGAATGATTTTTAATAGCATTCCTAATTTCATATTCAACTTCATCTTATAAAGTAAGATTCAATTCACCAATCTTCAATTTTATTATCTCTTCACGATAATATGACTCATTACTTTTTTTGGCAAAAAAAAAGACTCATCACTTTTCATTATTTAATATTTTAATCCATTTAAATATTATTATCTCTCCAATTTCATTATCTCCTTACATACTTTCAAATGTTTTATAATCTTTTTGTCCAACTTATACATTTTACCTTATAATATTGATAATATATAGAGAAAAAAATAGGTCAAGTTCTAATTTCGTCCCTAATTCTTACTTAAAGTTCCATTTTGGTCCCTAATATTTTTTTGGTTCAACTTTCGTCCCTAATTCTAGAAATCGATGAGAGTAAAACACCAAGTAAGCAATTGGCAATGGCTACTAATTGTTGACACTTTCCATGCAAATGAAAGATGGCTTTGTGAGCATAATTAGTCCCTTCTTCAACACAAATTGTGTTCTCTCCACATATCTTGGCAGCTAGCACTAATTCATGTATGCACTTCGAGGCCGAGCACTCTCGATTATTCAAGAAGTTTCTCAAAAGATCCAAAGCGATCATATGGTCACCTTGGCCATAGCAGCAAAGAGCCAGAGTGAAATATTTTTCTCTTTCCTGTATAGTTCTCGTAGCAATTCCTCAACCTGATGATGAGTGACAATTGTTAGTTCACCATAGTAACAAAGACCCAGAAGTGAATATTTTGGCCAAAGTCCTATTTTGGTCTCTCGTGTTTGCTCAAATTTTTGTTTTGGCCCAACAAGTTTTTTTCGTTCTGTTTTAGTCCCTCAAGTTTTTAAAAAGTTCCACCGTTAGTCCTCGACTCTTTTCCATCCACTTTTTCTATTAAAACAAAGGAAAAAGAACTAACTTTCATCTTCTAACAATTTTGTTCTATTACAAAAGGGATGGACCTTAATGTAAAAGAGCAAAATTGTTGAAAGTTAGTTTTTTTCTTCCTTTTTTTCAACAGAAAAAATGGATGGAAAAGAGCTAGGGACTAAAGTTGGAACTTTTTTGAAACTTGAGAGACCAAAACGGAACCTTAAACAAACATGAGAGACCAACACAGGAAATTGGTCAATACTTTTCTCTTTTCTGTATAGCAATTCCTCAACCTGATGTGTGACAGTTGTTAGTTCACCAGAAACACTTAGAGCAAAGGAAAGATGATTGATTATTGAAGCATCACCAGAAACACTTTATAAACTGAAATATTTCTATTATACATTATTTTAATAGTTTCACTTGTATAAATTCAAATGATTTCTTTTAAATTATTATTGATAAATATTTATACAAGAAAATTTATAATATATTAAGTTGGGATTATATAATGACACCCGTCTAATTGTTTCACGTCATAGTAATCATGTCATTGAGGCAGTAATTATATCTAGTAAGTTCACTGGTGAAAAGGTTCTCATTCCTTGAATGTCAATAACACCTTCAGATGTTAAATTGTCATTTAAATTTCAGCGTAGACAATTTCCTATTATGTTGTCCTTTGCAATGACTATAAATAAAAGTCAAGGTCAATCGTTATCGAATGTTGGAATATATCTCCATCGGCCTGTTTTCAACATGGTCAATTATATGTTGTGATGTCTAGAGTTCGTTCAAGAGTAGGTTTGAAGATTAATTCTGATATGCCATGGTGATAACAAGGAGCTTGACATAACCTCTAATGTTGTTTACCGAAATTTTTTTTGAGATATTCATTAATTTGTTTATCTACTTTGTTAGGGATATTGTTGTTTGTGTTGGGGTTCTTTTGTTTTTTCAAAGTCCCACATTGGTCAAGTTAGAAAAGTTGAGTGGGTGAGGAAGCTATAAATAGAGAGGGCTTTTCACCTTAAGAGGCACCACAACTTACATAGAAATCCTAATGGGTGTATTGGGGTTTGGGTAGTTGTGAGTCATTTTTTTGAGAGAGGGTTTGCAATTTTCTCCAGTCAAAAATTGTATTGAGGAGGGTTTGTAATTTTGTCCGTGCAAATATTACAAATAGTGAAGTTTGTCCCAGAGGGGGCCGTGGAGTAGGTCTTGAGGCACCGAACCACGTTAAAGATTTGTGTTCGTTTCTCCGTTTCCTCTTCCTTTATTTCTTGTGTGGGTTGCGCTTCCGCCCAACAAGTGGTATCAGAGCTGAGGTTGAAGTTCAGGGAGGAAGAAGGGAGAGGAAGGAGCAAGTGGGTCAGCCAGTCAACAGAAGGTTCCGGCACTGCAACATCAAGAGAGGTTGGTTCGGTCTAGCTTTTGATTTTAATTCCAGTTTTGAAGTTAGTTTTCTGG
>QANZ01006558.1:0-21523 GCA_003254925.1 Chamaecrista fasciculata
CGAGTGACACGATTTAAGACACAGAGGAAATGTCTGGGACATTCGGTCTGGTCTTAATTGATCTACAGATGACATATTTAGATTTGTGGGACAAATTTAAATATTAATAATTGTATATAATTAATGAGATTAATTATAGGCAATTTAAATATTAGGAAAATAATTCTGGATAATGTTCCTAAGAGTTAGGAAATTATTGAATTATAAAATTCCTAATAAATAGGAGAGGGTGGCGCCTCTTGGGAATTATTTGGGTTAAGTAAAAATGTTTTATTTAATTCAAATAATATTTGAAATTCAAATGGAGATTTGAAATTCAAAAGATTTGGTGATATCTTTTAATATCTGGGAGAGGGAGAACTCTGGGAGTGGACTCCGAGGAACTCGCCCCGTACAACCATCGGTTTTGAAACTCTGAGGTATAACACTAACCAAAAGTTTTAAATTCTACTAGCGGATCCGTTCGGGAATCATAGGACCTAGGCGTTATTTTTTATTTTAATTTTTGCTTCCGCTGCCTTAGGCGCCTAGGATTCCCAACAGTTACATCTCCAAAGATTTTGGCTGCCTCTTTCGCACGTGTCCTCAATGGTTCTCCTTCTTTGGAAACCATAGCTCTTTTCAAAGCTTTGGCTATGTCATACCTATTAAAAGACCCATCCTGTGATCTCTGTATCTCCACAGCCAAACCCATTTCTACTAGGAATCTGGCATTCATACATTGGTCAAACAACATTGGTAAAACCACAAGACAATGCCCAAATTGCAAAATTTCAATGGCAGATCCCCAACCTGAGTGAAACAAAGAACCCCCAATTGAAGAATGTGCCAAAATCTCCAATTGTGGTGCCCATCCCACTTTCACCACTCCTTTCCCTCTTGTTCTTTCACCAAAACCATTAGGCAAAGCATCTTTTTCATCATTAGCACATTCTAGTTTTCCCATAGCCCAAAGAAATGACACTTCTGAAAGCTCTAACCCATATGCTATCTCATGAATTTGGTCTTTACTAAACCTACACTCACTCCCAAACCCAACGAACACAATTGACTTGGGCTTTTGTTTATCTAGCCAATTGAAAATAGGGTTCCATGATGATTCATAATAAGTGATTCCATTAGGCTTGTCTCTTGGAAGCACGCCTGTTGGGATTACTGGCTTCCCAAGCAGCTTTGTAACCAAATTGATAGAAAGTTGCTCATACTCATTACAAGTCCTTACACAAACAGCATGACAACTTTTCAAGACTTTTGCAAAACGATCACCAAGACTAATCCCATTGGCTTTTGAAACATAGAGGGCATCAAAGTATGCAATAGCCTCATGTTTTTTGGGTGATATTTTAGAAGGAAAATCAACCCAATTAGGAGCTGACATTAAGGATTCTGGTGATGGTCTTACACTCACTCGACCTTCACCAGTAAGATACTGAGGAGGGTCATTGAAAACAAGAGTGGTAGCAGAAACTGCACTGAAAAGCATGAATGGGATTTTGCAATTTTCGGCAATCTCTATTGCCCAATGAGAAAGCAAATCGAGAACTATCCAATCTGGACGTTGTTGATTTGCTAAAAACTCTTCAAATGGGTGTTTCAAGAGATCATAAGCAGCAGGCCATTGTAGTGATTTCTCAATGGGGACATCTCCTGAAGCCTCAGCTCCTTTAGGAAAGTCTCCATTTTGAAAATCTGGCATTGGAAGACTCACCATAGTTAACAGAGAGGCCAAGTGAGAAGGGACATTAGGCAATCTTTCAATATTTTTTTGGGTGGACACGAAAGACACATGAAGTCCAGATTTTGCTAAGGCTAGTGAAAGTTGAAAGAAAGGGACAAGGTGGCCAAAAGTAGCCCATGGAAGCATCACTACATGAAGTTGATCGTCTTCCATTTTTTCTTCTCTCCCTAGTTTCTCCCTTATTGTTTCTATTTTCTATTATGTGTTCTATATATAACTTAGTTCATAGTGTTGGGTGGGCAATCGTAGCTACTGTATGTTTGATTGTTAGGCAGTAATGTGTGAAACTCTTGTTTAATGTAATTGACACTAGCTTTCTACGGACACCATACATGCTAGTCGCTACACTTGTTCATTATAGTTAGGTCAAATATTGATTCTAGTCCTCAAATTAAGGGACAAGTTTTACTTTGGTCCCAAAATTATTTTTTGTTCCAATTTAGTCCCCAAGTTGCGTGTGATTTTTTCTGGTTTCTATTGTTATTTCTAACTTCAACGGTTCAGATGAACCATTTCTATCTCCTGTCATAATAATAAGTGAGTTAACAAAGAGAGAAATTTTTTTCATTTTTTGTGCCAAAGCGGAACAAAAAATAGTTTTAGGACCAAAATAAAACATAACCCATAGTTTGATAACCAAAATGATGAGGTTTTAACTTTATATTTATAAATCATATTTGTTTTTTTTTTGGCCTGGCATATTTGTTATTAAATTAGCATAAACACACGTGATAAACATATGGAGCCACACGAAAGAAAACTTGTAAATCCATAATAATCTTATGTCTAAACATATGCAAGTTGGATAATAATTATATATATGGTAATAGCCCAAATATTTGACTGTGTCCAACTGACAAAGTTCATGGCAAATGCATAATCGGGCCAGGAAGCCTTTAGGCAGGCAAGAACGCCCAAATGGCACGACGCCGCTAAGGAGATCAAGGCACGTGAGCGCCCAAGCAACAAAGATGCACAGGAAGTGCAAAGCACATCTTGAATCAATCCAGATCAGGATAAACGCCCAAGCACCAGGAATAAAAGGACAAAGCGCCTCAAAACAAACAAACGAAAAACGTTGTATCTGTCATCCACTCGTGGGGACACATCTCATGGGGACAGAGCTTCACTTCTTTTGTTGGGACTAGTGATAATAGGCCCAATAATTAGGAGGCCCAATTGGCAGAAGATGCCCTTGGCCCAGCACGCCATAGGCCCACAAGGTAGGGCGAGAACGCCCTTAACCCCGCTAGGGCAAGGACGCCCATAACCATAGAGGGCATGGGCGCCCACGGAGCATAAGGATGCGAGGAATAAGGAAACATTCCCTGAACCAATCAGGAACCAATCAAGGATCAACCAAGATCCGCTATCAATCAAGACAGATCCCCCAGAGATCTCTGCCTTGGCCATCAAGGCGCCCTACGCAAATAAGGAAATAGTGACTCACTTATCCTTAATTAACAAAACAATATCTTCCTGCATGAAATAGGAAAGATTATGATTCACCTCCCATATCACTGAAGATATCTCTTCTACAATCAAGGAAGTTTCCTTAAACGGACTCTCCCCAATAAGCCTATAAATACAAGATGGTAACTCTATGAAAGGTACGTAACTCGCATTACTCACGCTACTCATGCTAGCTCATACTCTTACTAACTTAAGCTTCGGAGGTGAATCACAGGGGAGACCCCCTGTGGTTCATTGTCTTGCAGGAAAATCTTGCAGCGAACTGGGAAACGACCCCCGGCCAAATCCTGGTTCATCAATATACGTTTCCCATCTCTAGAAGAATGTGATTGAATGTTATATTGTTATTAATTCCCAAAAACTTATTAAAAATTGAAGGTATGAATAAGTGAATTATTATAAATAAAAATAAATGTATCGACATAGCTGCCTTATCAACATCATTATGAAATCCAAAGTATTAAAACATTGGCTTAAGTGCACTTTTGGTCCCAAAACTATGACAAAGGTTTTATTTTGGTCCCATAACTTTTTTGGTTGCAATTTTGGTCCCATAACTATGACAAAGGTTCCATTTTGGTCCCATAACTTTTTTTGTTGCAATTTTGGTCCCATAACTATGACAAAGGTTTCATTTTGGTCCCATAACTTTTTTTGTTGCAATTTTGGTCCCATAACTTCTTAAAAGGTTCCACCGTTAGTCCCTTAGTGAATTCCATCCATATTTAGTCGTTAAGTATGACGTGACATAGTGACTAGGATCATGATGTGGCAAAATAAGATGAAATGGACTGAAATAGGATTTGTATGCAACATATTAAAACTTATCTATACCCAACCACAATATATACAAAGAGTGGTACTTCCTCTTCCTCGTTCCGCTTCCCGATTCGCCGTCGCCGCCGCTTTGGTCGTTCAACTCTGGCTGAGGATCCCATCGACTTCGTCGGCGCCTTCTGCTTGAAGTCTCTTCTTCCCCACCAGATTGGTCCCTGTCAGTACCACTCTTTGTATATTTTGTGGTTGGGTATAGATAAGTTTTAATATGTTGCATATAGATCCTATTTCAGTCCACTTCATCTTATTTTGTCACATCATGATCCTAGTTACTATGTCACGTCATACTTAACGGCTAAATATGGATGGATTCACCAAGGGACTAACGGTGGAACCTTTTGAGAAGTTATGGGACCAAAATTGCAACAAAAAAAGTTATGAGACCAAAATGAAACCTTCGTCATAGTTATGGGACCAAAATTGCAACAAAAAAAGTTATGGGACCAAAATGAAACCTTTGTCATAGTTATGGGACCAAAATTGCAACAAAAAAAGTTATGGGACCAAAATGAAACCTTTATCATAATTATGAGACCAAAAGTGCACTTAAGCCTAAAACATATATCCATCTTCACATCACTAACTGCCATTCAACAAAATTTAGAAATAAAAGAAAAAAAATTAAAATAGAGATAAATAAAATGATGATAATTAGATGGATCGTGGATTAGATTTATTTCTTGCTCATTTATTTAAATATCCAATTTTGAATATACATAAGTTCTTTGAAAGTGAAAATTTTCTTTAAAATATAACTTTTTTATTTTATTGAATTACTTTTAAGTTTTATCCATAGTGCAAGCTTGGATTCGAAAGATAACATTTATATATGAGTACTTATTAAACACAATTATTTTTACCATTCCTATTTAGCGGTCGCTTCAATTAAATCAATTTAACTGATTAGTTAAAAATAATAATCCAACCTTAATAATGAAAATTAAAAATATTCACATTATCATGGATCTCAACAATAATTTAAAATCAATCCAATCATAATTCATAAGTAAATTAGAAAATTCATTCGGGCCAAAACAAAATTAGAAAATTTATTAACAAAATAATTTATGTCAAAACCTCATTTTGGTCCATAATATTTACCCCAAATTTCATTTTGGTCCTTAATGTTTCGCAATAGTTTTATTTTTATTTCTTACTATTGAATATGATCATACTTTTCTCGTTTCAAATTTGAATGTGACAAAGTTGAAGGTACAAATCTCGATAAATTCTTTCCTTCTCCATTTGGGATTGTCGATAAACAAGCTCAAATCATACCAATACCAAAGTTCAGAATACTATTTGACCTTGTTTGTCGATGACTTCAATTAGACAATCAGAGAAAGAACTAGTCAAAAGTAATTCATAACTCTGATTTTGTTGCATTCAAGGTTGAAAGATATTAACAATTTCCATTCATTAAATGAGCGGGCCAATTTTATACTCGATTTTAAACCTAAGGGCTTGTTTGGATGGCCAATATGCCATTCCAATAACTTTATGTTTTTGGAGAGATATTGATAATGAAATGTAACGAAAGTTAATAAAATGGAATGGAATTTTGGTGTTAGGATATGGTTTGAATGGAAAGGAATGATAATAAAATTGTCTTGGAATCTGTACTACTGAAAAATAAGGTAATTGAGATTTTAGTAGATTTATGTTACTGGAATGGAGGGGCCAAAACGTAAATAACAAGGAAATTCAAGAAAATCTACTATTTGGTCCATGAATTTGTATGGATGCAACGAATAGATCTCTAAATAAACAAAATATATATCTCAATCCTTAAAAAATCGCAACATCGACGATTGAGTCACTTTATCAAGTTCAATGACCAAAAAATAATTTACTACAAACTCAGAGACCAAATAATTTATTTTGAATTAACGACAAATAATTATGAAGGATTTGATAAATAATTTCAACAGTATACAATGCATAAAAAAATAGATAATTAATTTTTTCTAAAATTTTAATTTTTTTGAAAGAATAATTACCTTCAAACATAACATTTTCTTTTAAATTATGTTGTTTTAAGTGGAGAAAAAAAATTCATCATACACTTAAAAAAATATTTATGTGATTTTCCTCCATTGAAATAATCTATATAACAAAAATATAATATTTTAGTATTTTTTTATTTTTGAATTTGTATTAAATTATTCTTATTTATTCTTTTGATTTGACCAAGGAATAAATTAATTACGATAATTCAGAGACTGAATTATATGTTTTATTTTTTATTTTGAAATATATATATATTTTTTTATTTTTACAATATAAAAAAATTTCCAATATAACCGAAAAATAGAAGGAAGATTACCAATATATCAAAATTCATATATTTCGATGACTTAAGTACTGATTTGTTGAAATGATATAATTTTAGAGATCAAAATATTTTTTCTTTAATTAAATTAATATAAACTACATACGTATAATATAATATAATATATAATATATAATTGTGCGTGGGAGAGATAGAGAAATCGGTAAGAAATGACAGAGAGAAAAAGAAAGTTGTAAATATAATAAACAAGAGTTAACAAAATTACTAATTTGTCTAGTTGGGGTATATTAGTAATTAGAAAGTTAATGGAATGAAAATTTGACTAATGGATTTCTTTTTTATGTGCAACAAACATGGCAGGTGAAACTCAAACACATGTTTAAGCCCTAACCTAACTATTTTAACATCTTGTATTTTCATATCACAATATTAAAAATCTCAAAACATCTTCTCTTAATTAATGCTTTAGAGTTATAAAACTACTATAAAATGAGCAAAAAGCTAAAATCCTGTGCACTTAAAAATTAGCATCAACAGAGAGTTCCACCTAATTTAGTTTGGTTAGTTTACTTGTCATAGAGCTTCTTATTTAGGGCCTCGGCCATTTATTAAATGGTAATTATCAAAATATTTTGCCGAGATTCATTGTGATTTGTGAGAGAATAATGCCAACACTATTAGGCTAAAAGAGTTGAATTTGACAACCAAGTTGCACGAAGACCAAGAACACCCGTAGATTTGGGAGAGAAAATGGTAGAGCGTTGGGTGAGGGCCTGTTTGAGATATAAGAAGATATTGAAATGGGGATTTTATATAATGAAATGATAATGAGAAAATTGGTATTTGAATTGATTGAGATGTAATTAGAAAAAATGTAAAATTATATAAAAGGGTATATAATGATTGTAGTTGGTTAAAATAATTATGTGTTTTTTAAAATTGTATAGGGGTAGAATTGACAATTGATAATAGAATGAGATGGAGAAAATGAAATGAAATTTTGGTGTTTGGATGTGGTTTTATGAAATGAAATTGTCTTGGAATTTGTACTAAAGAGTAGTATTTGTAATGAAGTTGGAGTTGTGTTTTATGAAATGATCAAAATATAAATAACATGGAAATTTTAAAAAACCTACAATTTGGTTTATGATTTTATATCGATTCAACGAATCAGTTCTAACATAACGTTCTTATCTAAATTAAGGATGATCTTATACGAACTAAGATATACAAGTGTTACTCGGTCCTTTTAAAAAATCCAGAAAATTAAAAACTGAAAACAATACATGAGGCTCCACCTCTAAACAGCCACGCAGGACCCAACTCAGGCAACAGACAAAAATAAAAATAAACTACGCAAAAGTACTGTTGGTACCTCCAACGTATAAGACCATTTTCAGTTATACCCCAAACGTTTTTTTTTTGTCAATTATATCTCAAATGTTTCAAATTTGAGTCAATTATACCCCGACCCCTAACTAATTACAAAATAGTCCACAATGTTTGTCATCTTTAACAAACATGTCCTTAAAAGTCATTAACAACCCTCCTTCTCTTACCTTAAAACATCACAATCACACTTCATCGTCGTCGTCCACTCTATCCTCACTTCCGTCGAAATGGTCCTTCTCGTCGTCGTCCTCAGCTTTCTGGTCTCCCCTAAATTACATTGTTCTTATCTCTTTTCTTTCCCTTATAACTGCCTCTCTCACCCTCTTCTCTATTTTGCCTCTCTCTCCAAAGGAATTTTGAAGTTACTTTACTTCTCAATATCGACGACCATGATGACACCGTCACAAGAGATTGTGTGTTAACGCCAGAAGCTAGAGCTATTGGTATTTCTGCTTGATTACTCTGTATTCGAGGCTCACCAGTGAGTTTGTGTGTGGTTGCCGAAACAGTGAAAAACAGAGGGGAGAGATTTTTCGAGTTTCTCAATTGCAGGGGCCAATTCATTAAAAACTAGGAAGCATGAAAACGGACACGGACACGGACACTCTGACACGTCAATTTCTTAAATTTACACGACACGACATGACATATATTTATGTATATAAATAATTAAAAAATCAATAAATTGTGATGATAACTTTAAAATTACATTATATATCCGATCCATAATATATATCATATGTGCAATTATTTTCTATTATTTGTCATGTTAAAGTCATAAAAAAATGATTTTATATTCTGAAACTTATGAATATGTGTCGTACTGGTGTCGTACGGGTGTCGGACACAGATACGTGTCTGACACGGCGACACACCCTCAAAATGAAGTGTCCATGCTTCATAGGTTAAAAATGACAAACATTTTGGATTGTTTTGTAATTAGTTAGGGACTCATGTGAAAGAAAAATCTTGAGAGAATGTAGAATTCGTAAATGATAGAAACTTAAGGACCTTAAATAAAAAAAAAAAGGTCGGATTGGAGTATAATTGACTCAAATGTGAAACGTTGGGGGTATAACTGAAAATGACCTCATACGTTAGAGGTACCAAAATTACTTTTGCCATTAATCTAAACTACCTTCGGTCTTTACTAAGCTCCCAATACGAACTCTTTGCACTTTAGGGTGAGAATTTGAGAATTCTCAATAGGACTTAAATGTCCCTACTTAAACCACAATCCCCACTCAAACACAAACTTCAAACAAGGATTACACATGCATTTCTAATATAAAAGCAGATATAAAACAGGGCGAACAACTAATAGATTAGACATTTAATCTTAAACTATCAACGATAACTTATCGATCAACTAATAGAGTGATGAATGGGCTGAGATGTGAGCCCTAATTTGTTCTTCGTCTTCCTCTTCTTTCTCCTTTCTTCTTTTCTCTCGGCATCTATCTCTCCCTTTCCCTCTTTCTTTCCTTCTTTTCTTTCTTTCTTTCCTTTTCTTTTTCTTTTTCTCTTTCTTTCCCTCCCTACCTGTACTCCCCTTTTCTCTATTTCCTTTTTCTTTCTTTTCATATATATATATATATATATATATATCACTTTTATAAAAGATTAAAACTACAAATTTTCCCCCAAACTTTTTAAATAATAATTAAACACTCCCTAATTCTTATATTCTTTCCAAAACTCTCCTATTTATTTCACTTTAATCCCTTTTTATCATGTTTTCACTCACAATTTACAACTACTTTCTTTGTAACAACTTCTAAATCTTACAATTTAGTCTCTTTTAACAATGTAATGGTACACCTTAAATAAGTAAAATATATGTCTCGACCCGTAAAAAGTCGCATTCATCAATGATTGGGTCTCTCTCTCAAATTTAATGACCTAAAAATAAATTCAGGGACCAANTAAAAAAAAAAAAATCAAATCTCAGAGTCAGTCCAAAACGATATTTAATTTTAAAAAACGACGTAGAAAAGAAGAAATTAATAATATAGAAATCTCCGCCTGATTAATTCTTAAAAAAGAAAATAACGTGATTAACATATCATTCAGTATTTTAAAATAACATCAAACAAAGGTCAAAAGTGATAAAGTATGATATTTGTTTTGGGGGGTGAAATTTGAAAATTCCATTGTGTGTTTGGCCTTTTGTTTCCTAATTGCACGCCTGAGGTCTTGCGCGTTGTTTTGGGTCTTCCTTTTGTGTTCAGCATTCTGATTACGGCAACACCATTTTCGTACTGCCAAATTTATTATTCATCTCCATTTTCAGATGTTGCTTATAGTTATATATATTTATATACATAAAATATTATACTGCCAGGCTCCGATTCTGTGTAGAGAAGGAGACACGAGAAAATAAAAAAGAATGAGAGAAACAATAAATAAAGTATTAAAATCTGAAAGAGGAGAGAGAAAGAGAGAGAGAATACTGTAGAGTAGGGCATCTTCTTGTAGTAGTAGTACCGTTTAGGCTCGTTTTAGAGCCTCTTTGTGGTAATTTACTTTACTTTAGCTTCTCGAGGCAAACGAAACCACGCCCAAAGGCCAAGCCTGAGTAATTTCTCGTCGGTTTATGCCTCATTTCGCACTGTTTCTTCTTCCAGACGGCCATTTCCTCTGCTTTTTCGCCTCACCACAGAAGCAACACCACAATCTGGCCTCTTGTTTCTAGATTCCTTTCATGTTTCTTCAGCAGCAATGGTAGAATACTTGTGTTTCTTCAACAAGGTACTTCTAATTCCTTCTTCCCTCTTTGATTTTTACTTTTTAAATGGTCCTTTCCGTTCAAATCAGCTCTCATTTTGCTCCGAGGAGTAATGTGCTTCTTCTTTAGCTTCCCCCATCTTTCCGTAACGTTTTGAAGTTCACTTTACGGACTATTCTCAGATGTCTTTCAATCACAGTAGAATGTCTTTCATTTCTGCGTTACTTTTGCAAGTTTGTGGTATAGGCTAGTGATTTTAGCTCTAAACTAGACTGGGGGAAGAACCACCGACGTGGGCTTCAACAAGAATGATTTAAATTTCTTCTCGTGTTTTGATCTGGGTTGTTATCTGTATTTGGGGCTGATTATTCTTCATTTTATGTATAAATTACCTACTATATGTATTGACTGGTTTTCCTTAGCTGGGATTAATGCTTTCCGTCACGCCATACCTGTCATTTATTTTCTTGAAATACTTTCTATTTATATAACCTGACCGACTAGATATCTGCCTTTGAGGTCATGATTCTGGATTAGATTTTTCAAAAATCGATTTTCCCAACTTTCTTTCCTTTCTTTTTCTTGTGGTTTTGGAATTTTTTTTTCTCTCCACACATTTGATGCCCTTCCTTACCATGTTCCTTTTTCTTTTAACTTGTCCTTGTCTTTCGTATTACCATGTCCTCAAACGTTGTTCGTTTTTCGCAGGATGTTCTTGTTATAAAGTCTCCAAAGAAATCTCCATTGTTATTAAGGACGGCAGTCTTAATGTTTTCACTGGTCTGCGGCATTTTCATTTGCTCGGTATGTCTGAAGCAGTTAAGCACACATGCGAGGACTAAATTTCTGGAGATGCATGTCGCTGAGAGGCCTTCTCAAAGCACAATAAAGCTAACGGATACCCCTTACTTACATTATCCCAAACCTCTATCTTTTAGTCGGTAATTTGATGTTTCTGTAAACAAATTGTCTATGCCGTTGTTTGGGATTTTTTATTAATTGCTTTGTAATTCTCAGGGATGAATGTGCTTGTAATCCTGTACAATTCTTTGCCATTCTGTCAAATCAAAGATCTGGCAGTGGGTGGTTTGAAACCCTTTTGAATAGCCATGTCAATGTGAGCTCAAATGGAGAGGTGTTTTCTGTTAGAGATAGAAGGAGCAATATTTCTTCAATTTTACAGACTTTAGACAGAGTTTACAGTTTGGACTGGTTTAGTAGTGCTTCTAAGAATGAGTGTTCTGCTGCGGTTGGCTTAAAGTGGATGCTTAATCAGGTATAATAACTTTTATTCATCTGCCTTTTTGATTACTGAAATCTGGCTATTCATCATTTATGCGTTAGTTCTGGAGTTGTGTGTATGGTGCTTAAAGGGTACTCTGGAATTTTCTCAGACCCTTTCATGAGTAATTCCCCTGACATCCCAAATTTATGTTACCTGTTCTCAAAATCATACAAATGTTCTACTCCGCTAACTTACTGGTTGCAAAGCTTGTATATCAGCTCCTCTGGTGCTTTTGATTCTGTTATCATTCTTTCAAAACTAAATCAAATGCATTTGTACATTACACACATCGGCAGGCACAGCTGGCCATCATATTAGGCTGCAATGTGATCTAACTCCCTCTTCTATCTCTGATAAGGAAAATATAGGGTTGCATAGCTTTGAGAATATGTTATTTAACTGGTACTGTGGAATCATCTCATTTTTCTCATTTTCCACCTCAGTGGTAAATTATGATCACAGGATGGCACAGACTACCTTGTTTCATATTAAAATAATCTGATAGGAGCAATGGCAAGTTTTACCTAAAACAGATGCGATGGATTCTAGCAAAACTTAAAGATAATATCATATGTTTGGGGCAACAACATTTTTTAGATGTAGTAAGATGTAGGTAAACCCTGTTAGGCATTTAACCTGTCTGAATTTCTTGCCTTTAGCACTATTGCTGGCAAAGCATGGCTGTTCTCCAACGTTCAAATAATTTTACAATTTCACTCATTCGAAAGTAGCACAATTTACAACATATAACACTTTGTGCCTGATTCTTTAAAGGAGTGTTATTAAAGTGTCCAGTCCACTTAGATATTGATGGTGACAAGATTCCCCTGTTAAAGTATTCAGTTACTTAGTACTCTAGAATCATTCTTTTATTTTAAAAAAGATAAGTTTGGATGCATTTTATAGTTCTGCCGTGGCATATTGTAGAAGAAATCATGCACATTGGGGACTGGGGTTCCCTCATAGCAATCGTTTTCATCCACTAACGCCTATTTGTCCATTTTTTTTCTGCTATCTAGAATTTCAGTGTTGCAAATTTTTGGTTGAGAGTTCAAGTTCCTTTTAAGTACTGACTGAAACAAACAGTATCCTAAGAGCTAATATTCAAGGGTGCTATATGGTTTCTGATTTACATATGTCCACTAGTCACCTCGTGTTAGAACACACCCTGAAGGTTATTTGGGAATAAAATAATATTCTAACAATCATCTTTGGTGGAAGACTTTTGAAATTTAATTATGGCTAAAACTAAGGGAAAAAGATTTTTGGTGTTTGCTGTATGGTTTCCAATAAAAACAGAATTGGAATTCATTTTTTACTCCTCAGCACATGATTAATTGTCTCAGACAATTTCTTTGTGGTGTTTTATGTTATTGGATTACTTGATGGTGAACATGTAAGAAACCTTACTTAATTTTAGTCCAAATGAAAGATATATGATAAGTGGTGTATGCTGTAGACCTTGCCTCCACCCACTCTCTTTTTCATTCTTCTGTTTTGTGGAAGGGCTAGATGGTTTTGTGAAAGATATATGATATATGATCTTAGATCTGAAACATTACATAACAATGATAGACAGATCTTAGATCTGTTTTGCTTTGGTCTGTTGGGTTAGTAATTGAAGAATAAAAATAATCCGGTTTTATGCAGGGATTAATGGAGCACCATAAAGAGATAGTAGAGTATTTTAACCATAGAAGTGTTGCAGTTATATTTCTTCTACGGAGAAACTTGTTACGCAGGATGGTTTCTGTGCTTGCCAATTCCTATGATCGCTACGCCAAGTTATTGAATGGAACTCACAAATCTCATGTACATTCTGCAGAAGAGGTTTGTATAGTCTGTTTTCCTTTGATCTATCATACGTACGTAAATGAGACTTATAATTGGCTGTTTCCTTTAGGCTGATACTCTCGCGAAGTACAAGCCTACCATGAATTCTACAACATTGCTAGCTGACTTGAAGGAAATGGAAACGAAAACTGCCAAGGCTTTAGAATACTTCAATAGTACTCGACATATAATCCTGTACTATGAAGATCTTATGAGGAATCACACTGTAAGTTCTCCTAAAATATGATAAAATATATTCCTCCTTCCCGCTCCTACCTCTGTAATGAGCATTTTCTAAGATGAAATTGTTGGATTTTTTTTTTTCATTTTTTATTGTTTTGCTATTCATTAAAAAAAGCATCTACATATGAACTCATAAACCATAAAGCTGCAAATAGCCACAGATGCATGCACAAGAGAGAAAACGTTTCTTGAATTATACCTAGTTAAACGTGTGATCCAAGAATTTGACCTTGTTTCAGATGCTAAAGGATGTGCTGGAGTTTCTAAGATTACCGAAGATGGAGTTAAGAAGCCGGCAGGTTAAGATACACAGAGGACCATTGTCAGAGCACATTAACAACTGGGACGATGTTAAGAAGACGCTGAATGGAACTGTATACGAGAGTTTTCTGGAGTTTGACTATTAGTGGAAGGAAATCTTTTCTGACTGTTGACAAAGGTGTAAATACCTGCAGCTTCACTCATATTACTCCTTCAACCCTCAAGGTTCTAAGTTCTAACTTAAGTTTTGGCGCTGTAAACACTGCCTCCGTGTTCTCCTGCCTTCTTTCCTTTTTGACAATGCTTTAATCAACACTCCGTTGATAAAAGATACACTGGTTCTTTTCTAGTCTCTTTTTGTTTTTTGATTCTTTTGTTTTTGTTGTTTTTTTTTTTTTACAACCGGAATGACCATGTATATACAAACTAATTTATTCCAATCAATAGGAGCAATTTGTTTCATGCAAAATAGCTTCTGTGTTGAACCGGAATTGACTATTTGTATGAGATCCAAGTTTTGGCAGTCTATGCATTCTTCTTTTGCAGTCTGTGTGTTTATTCATTAGCTCCTTTGTTTCATATCAACAAATGCATTTCCAAGAGTGACAATGTTGCTTCGTTTGCTATTTCGTCTTTGTTCTGCTCTCGAATGTCTAGTTGTAGTTATTCTCTCTTTTTTATTTCTTTCAAGGGTTTGATTTGGCAAATTCAAGGGTTTGATTGAATTTGCCAATTTGGAGTATAAGATATTAAAATCTGGGGCTTCGAAGGAGCAATAACCCAGTTCTGACCTATCATTGGGCTGTGGCCCAATTATACAAAGAGCTTAGGGCTTGTAGCCCTATTTCTAAAACTCAAAAACAAAAAATGAAGAATCATAAGCAATCAGTGCTGGACTAACTAATTATGTAGAAGAAAACAAAGGAACATTCAGAGCTGTAAATATGGAATGTCACCTAATAACCTAATATGGTTCCAACTTTTGAGATAACTGAAATGGCAAAGTGAGAATCACTTTAAACGGCTAAACGTAATGGAAAAAGTATCTTTTCCCCATCGTAATGGGAAGTGGAAATAAAGGCTTCATCACAAAGAAAGTTCAAAAAACAGAAAAAATAAATAATATAATCAATTTCTATACATTCAATAGCATCTTTGCTCATTGGCCAAAAAAAAAAAAAGCATCTTTACGAGTTGAGTCGGTTCTTTAGATCTCTAATAACCCGTAACTTGACTCATTTTTGTGGTTCCATAAATTTGGAATCAATCCATCCTACGAACTTGACACGAATTAATTTTTACGTGAGCTGATTTGAATCGCTACTCACTCTACTAAAATGACAAAGTGAGAATCACTTAAAATAGCTAAACATTAAAACGTAATGGAAAAAGTATCCTTTCTCCATAATAAGTAATAAACCCTCCCCAGTTAACACCCGATGCTCTCAAGTTACAACTCTCTGCTGTCTATTTTACCAAGGGCAGCGTCTTTAAAGCCGTTTCCACATTGATATGATATACTAAAACAAGATAATAATCTCCTGTTGGAATATACTGTATGATAAAAACTTTATAAAAGCATCTTACTCCCAAGAAAATAAGAGAAGGGAAGAGAGTTTAATTAATTTAATTTGTAGCCTCTATGGCTCTAGAATCTATATATGCTGAGAGTACTTGAGTAATGCATGTGAGGATACTAAAAAGGTGGTGTAGCTGGGGAGGCCAATTTATAGCAAGTGAAGCAAAAGACAGAACACAACATGTTTAGTTGCAATCTAGTTGGAAAGTTGACTCCTTAATTCCTCTGAGCAAATCAAAATCCTAACACAACCACAACAGCCAACAAATGAAATTAACCGTCATTTGTACTTTAAAACCACAAAGAAGAGTGGTGACTGAGTGGAGGAGTTATAAATTAAGCTAAATTAAAAAAAATATGCACACCATGTTGCCTTCCACCATCATTCCATTGCTCTGTTTCACCACAATACTAGAGTTCTAAAATTAGAGTCAGAATGTCAGATTGTGTCTTCCAACTTGCTATATCTTTTATTATATAAAAAGCTGGAACCATACCCTTCACCCCCTCATGTTGATGTCGTATTGCTATCGTAAACTACATTTTAATTTCCAGCTGTGTGGCCCCTATTTATTATAATATATAACGAATGATCTCAACCTTCAACTTCTTTAATGGTTACTAAATCACTTCAATACCCAGCCACTTGTTTAATACTGTTGTCATTTTGGTTGATGTTTAAATTGATTTTAAATGTATGCCTTTAACTGCTAAATATTTCAAAAGTTTCATATTGGTCATAAAAATTTTTATTTAATTTTATTTTTTGTCCCAAATTATCAAATGTGGTCATATCTATCTTATTTTAAATTTAAATATGACAAATCTTGTGTTGCTTTTGAAGAATACTTTACCTATCTAGTTGAAACTATCAGTAAATAAGGTCAAATCAAGACTCTGAAAGTGAGATATTTGTTTCATAGACAAACAAACGAAGTTGTTCATATCTTTCTCGTTTCAAATCTAAATGCAACTAGTTCAGAACTACATGTTTTTCTTAATTAATGAATTCTTTTTCTACCACTTAGAACTGACAATGGAAGAGGTCAAATTGGGTTCAAATTAGTTTGAGACCATTTTTTATTTTTTTGTCTCAAACTTATTTTTAAACTTGATTTGATTTCATTTGTCGACGTAGTAACTGAACGAAAAAAAAAGACTCATTAAAAGTAATATATAGCTTTGAATCGTCACATTTGGACTTTAAATGAAAGAGATCAACTTCTCTTATTTGACCATGAAACAAGTGCAGGCTTACTCTCGAGATACAATTTGATCTTATTTGTTGACAATTTCAATTAGATAAAAGTATTCGTCAAAAAGAGTACATAACTTTAGACTCGACATATTCAAATTTGATACAAGAAAAATACATATAAAAATTTAAATAAACTAAATAAAAATATTTATGATCAATATAAAACTTTTGATAGATTTAGAACAAAATTAAACTTAAGGACATATATAATTTAAAACCAATTTAAACAATTAACCATTTAACCTTTCATTTTGCTGTAAAAACATAATGTTCACTGCTCAAAACAACCGAGCTGACGACACACACATAGCTTACCTACTACTATTGCTATATAACTAGCTTCGCAACTTTTCCTACTTAAATACTTTACATATATTATGTATACTATTTCAAGTGAAGTCCACCACTTCAATATAGATTCCACACAAGTTATGCGTATATATATACATTAAAAAAAAAAATAAATTAAATAACTTTTTTTTTTATATTTTTTTTATATTTTTGCAGTATAGATTCATTCTTTTCTGTAATTCCTCATGTAGAAAAAGTGTTTAATAATATTTTTTTTAATTGTGCACAAAATTTCTTATATGTGTCATATAGTTATTAAACAATTTATAACAAAGTTGAAGCTGAGAAAAAACTAAAGAGTATCATAATCCCACTAGCTTAAGACCGTACTAGGAAAGAGAAAGATGAGAAGGAAAAAGCAAAAGGTTTCCCACTTCCCACCACTTAGGAAGTGTAGCCTGGAGCAGCGTAGTGGACATGGTGGTTGATTTTTGAAGGCTTGAACTCTATAAATACCCCCTGCAATGAGTGTATTTAAGCAACTCAAGCTAAGTTTCATGGTCTACTAGAGAGAAATATATATATCTAAGCAAGCCTAGCATACTGTGGCTCTATCTTGCTTAGATATACTAAACTAACTTGAGTTCACCATTATATTATTCCATCGTCGCCCTTTGTATGTGTTGTTCGATGGCCCAACTGAAAAACAAGGTGGTGGTTGTTTTAGCTGTTGTTATGATTGCAGTGATGTTATTGGGGGGATTTCCATGCATTGAAGGAAGAGAGTTGAAGTCTGAAGTGGAAAAGCGCAAGAACGACGTCGTGGGGCATGTTGAAGCAGCATCATATTCATATGGAAGCAGCAGAGTGAGAAACTCAGAGACAGAGACAGAGACAGAGGCGTCGAGTCCACCACCTCCTCCACCAGCAGGTCGTGACGTGGCAGATTTTAGGCCCACAGCCCCAGGTCACAGCCCTGGCGTAGGACACTCCCTTAACAACTAGACTCCCCTACTATTACTATATATATCACTATATGTACACTCATGCTGTTTTTTATGAATTCCTATCCTAGCTAGCTAGACGCATTTCATTTGTAGGTCACGATCCATGATCGAACCAGTAGATTTCATTTGGGGTTAGAGATTAAATTAGCTAGGAATTATATATATAACTAGTGTGCCATGCATGCACGGGGGTCTACCTACCTCTAGCATCTATATATCATCATTATGTACGTACTACTACTAGCAGTCTGTAAATATATATATGCTCTATTTAATTCCCATCTAATAAATTACCTCGTTTCGTTTCATCAATTATTCTCAATTTGTTTTATCTATATATGTCAGTCTCTTCAGTTTCCACTTTCTGTGGCCACCAGTTCAATTGCATTTTCCTCATCACCAATATGTATGGGTTCAATTGCTTCTCCTGTCTCTTCATTACTCTTCCATAATAATAGTGTAGTAAATAGAAACAGTAGCGGAATTAACAAAAATCCACTACACGTACGTACATCAAGTGAGATTCATAGAATTCATTTAAATGCATGTATAGCACCTTGTTGGAAATAATAAATTCAAATATCATAGGTTGTGCTTTTATAATGTATGCATTATTTACATTTCTAAATTATTTGTCTTTATATTATTATTCTAGAGTTATATATGTACTTAAAATTTTGATTAGGTGTGACTTCTTGTATATTTTAATTAATGAGTTTAAGTAGAATGGTCTTTAAACAATAGTATAAATGGACCAAAATTGATGCCAATTGTAGTATAAATTATTTAATAATATAATATAAATGTGTTTCTCTTTTAGTATCTCCAAGAATTATGTTATTTGGTAAAGTCTTTTATAGAATTATTTCTCACAACAAAACAAAATAATATTAGTGTTCACCACCTTCCAACACAGGAGGCCTTTACGTATACTTATTTGATAACTAATTAATTTAAAATTTAATAACTTATATACCTTTAAAATTAATTACAATTAGAAACTAAACTCATGGAACGTTTGATTTAACTGTGACTGACTTGAATATTAAAAAGATGATCGACCAGGCTTTAAATCATAAATTAAACTAAACTAACACAATATAGTATAAATATTGAAAGTTCGTGTTCATATAAGTTATAACCTTCTTTTCCCAAAGGCTAATTAGCTTCCAAATTAAACTATATTTATATATGATGATATAAAAGGAAAAATAGATCATAGAAATATAAAATATGTATTGAGGCTTGAAAAAATGTAGTTAGATACTGAGGGAGGACATGGTAGTTTTAGGAAAAAGAAAAGAGTTGATTACGCTATAAGAGCCTAGAAACAATCTCATGTAGAGAATCATAATAAAACAGTTTAAATTATATATACTAGTATATATAGATCTGTTTAATTATAAATATGGAAGAGTAAATCATGTATGCACGTTACAGCCTAGCCATCCACTATCAACCACACTTGACAAACACATGCACTACTTTTCTTCTATTTTCCTTTTTTAAAGTTATAAATAAGTTAAAGTAAAATATTTTTTAATTGGATATGAAAAAAAAAGATAAGGCAAAATTAGGGATGAGTATTTGTAAATTTTTATTTTGTGGATTTGGGTATAAGTCCAGGTCCAACCTCAACGGGTTGGAATTCGAGTATGATGATACCCTACCCGTAAAATGTAATATTTTTTTATATGTAAAAATAATAATANTATTTAAAATGTTGTAATTTTCTAAAATGATGAATTACTAAATTAGTAAGGAGGCGTGGAGTTGTTCTGAACTGTGTTCCCCAGTTCCCGGAGCGAACCATTTGCAAGATTCTCTATAATATAGTACAAGTGGAGTGCTCAATGTAAAGCTGACCATGTGCTATATATTATTATGGAGTATATACTATACTATATACTATATACCACTGGCATTCCAATATGCTATATGCATATATTTATTTCTGAATTTATATATGCCGATGGACTATGCTGAAGTATATATGGTTTTAATTTGTTCATTATTCATTTGTCAGCTTTCAATATTTTTTACTTATTTGATAATTAAACAAGTACGGATTCTTTGACAAGTTGATGAACTGTTGAAGTTGCAGGGAGAACTAAGGTGCGCTTTGACCTCTTTATTTTTAATTGTTTTTTTATTTATTAGATCAAATATTTATTATTAAACCAAAAATTATACTTGCTACCAAAGGTGTAATTCAATAAGATTTGAGTTGTGCACAAACTAAGCCATTATAACACTCGACATTAATATATATGAGCTATATATGTATTAATTAATTAATTGTCTTGAAAGGATGATAATTAATAATGTCTCTAGTATAATTAAGCTATATATGTAATGTTATGACGTACAGGAGAGGGTTTTTGTTAAGGGTCGTGAAGAAAGTACCCAAATAAAGCAGTATAAATTAAAGTATTAAACCTCAACCACCAAATTTGCGTTGGTCCTACCAGAGTCCAGAAGAAGGCGACTGCACAAGCAGTAATGCATATATATTGTGATACATCACTATTTGGGCGTACGCCTAAACGGCCCTCGCACCGGGCCTCTTCTCCCCTCCGCACCTAGCGAAGCGCCCTCGAGTCAGTCGGGCGCCTTAAACTCACTTGGGGGCGCTCATGGTCCATCCTGGGTCTTGGCGCCCGTCCCCCAAATGAGACGTGGCCACCCACGACTACCCCGCTCCGCAATCCACGCTACGGGAGATCGTGGGTTACTGACTCGTTCATACCCACGATCTCCAGCTCCTAGGCGCCCGCCTGGAGACACTACACGCAATCTCCCACGATTGCCTTGCTCCGCAAATCTCGGTCTCCACCATCTTCGCTGGTGGAGATCGTGCCCAGAACGTGGTCCGCCCCGTGCGCTGACCACCCCTCTCCTCCCTGCTCTATAAATAGAGCCCATTTCACCAGTTCAAGGTTAGCTACTTCTTATACTCTCAAATTCTCCTACTCTCTCATTATTCTCTTACTAACTTGAGCGTCGGAGTACACTTCGCAGGGCCCCCCTGTGAAGCTTTTGCAGGTCTTCGTTCAAGTCTTGGCTCTTGCAGCCCTCTCCGGTGAACTAGGTAAGTGCCAGTCATTTTCCAGTTTATCATATTGCATACTGCAAGTGCACTAGCATGCTAGCTAGTGCTACCAATTCAGTCTTGAATCAAATCTGTCAAATGTTAATATTATATTTTGAACTAACTACTCTTTTGCCTTTGCGTTTTAGGCTGCCCAATCATGTCATGCGACCAAATCAAAGGTTTAGCATCCAGACAAACTAAGATGGTTACT
>QANZ01006559.1:0-23467 GCA_003254925.1 Chamaecrista fasciculata
ACGTCTCGTCATAGTCTATACCATGACGTTGCGTAAATCCCTTTACAACTAACCTCGCCTTGAAGACGGTGACGTTGCCATCCATGTCTGTTTTCTCTTTGAAAACCCACTTACACCCTACGGGTTTTACCCCTTCAGGCGGAGTGACCAAGTTCCAAACCTGGTTGTCGTACATGGATTGCATTTCAGCCTTCATGGCTTCAACCCATTTCTCTGAGTTGGGATCTACGATGGCCTCTTGATAGGTGGTGGGTTCACCATGCTCCGTGAGCAACACATCCTTGTTTTCAGTCACGAGGAATCCATAGTATCTCTCTGGCTGAAAACGTGTTCTATCAGACCTTCGTGGTCCTTGTGTTTGTGGAGGAGCTTCCACAAGACTTAATGTCCCAGACATTTTGCTATGTCTTAAATTGTGCCACTGGAGTGACCCACGAATTAACCCTAATTCGTGTCCCTTTAAGCGGTGTCCTGATCCTGCTCATGTGTGACCCAGCAGGCCCCACGTGAAAGTTGGCAGCAAGCCATCCCTATGACTTACAAGTCGTGAGCGGACTCTAGCAAGCCATCACGACTACCCAAATCACGTGAGTTATCATTTTTACCAAAACCGACTTAACCTTAGTACCACCTTGTCATAGACCCTATCGTCACACGATATCTTGGTCATGGATTAGGCACAGGAAAGTCATCCATAATCCAAACCACAACTTTCTCGATTTCCTGAGTAAGTCCCATTTCCCAGCGTGGCCACGCATTTCCTTGGAGAGACTCATCGAGGGCGCCAGTTAGATATCTCTCATGTTAATGAGGGACAAAATCCCATCTTGGCCAATCCACATTCCTCAGCACGGCAATCAACCAAACCGGTACCTAGCCCTTATGGCTACCCTGCTACGGGCAACGTTAGACTAGGCCAAAGTCTGACAACTGCAACGCCGGAATAATGATGACCTCAGGTCTAAGGTGTCGTGACAGGCGTACGGGAGAGGCAAGCTGATGACTAAACCCATGCAGGACTCTCCGGGTCAGTCCAGCAACTCGTAACCCCTTACGTAATTGCACCATGACTCTCGTTCAAGCATCTAGTGCATGCATCTCTATGCACCGAGGTCATGCTGGTCTTAGTTCATTTCAAGTTCCCACTTGAAGGAGCGACCAGGGACAGTTTAGACTAATTATCACATAATTAATCAGGGACTGTTATCATAGTAAACATGCTAATAATATGATAACCATTAATTTATCTCCATAAATTAATCAATATGTTCAAAACATATTTATAAAATGATTGGCCCTAGGGCACAATCTCCAACAGACTCCCACTTGCACTAGGTACAATCATTAATCAAACTGTTCCTACACTAGGAACATCCATTAATGTGTCTAATCCCCATTTGACATTACATAACACTTATGTAAGACCTGTGCTAGGGGTCTCACAAGAGGATTGGCAACATTATCCTCGTCTGCTACTTTACATATCTCGATATCACCATCTCTAGGTGATCACGTCTGAGTATATATCACTGTCGGAACATCAGTGGGAAACCCTTTCCCGTTTGGTGTCTTCCTGTCTCCACAGGGTGACCACCAAACATACTTCAGACACTAGTTTTACGGTCTGCGTCTCCACGCGACCAACCCTTTGTTGTAGAATCAGCAATCGTGCTCTGCTTGGAACCTTTCCAACTCACGATGCCACCGTTCAGGAGAAACACGTATCCATACGGCGATTTAAATTTATCTTGGTAGGTTTGGAAAACGGGCACCTGTGTAACCACTTACACATCAGTTCCACCATAAACCAAGAATTCATCCTTAGTTCTTCCTAAGTACTTAAGGATGCTTATGACAGCGGTCCAATGATCCTCACCAGGGTCTTGTTGGAACCGGCTCATCATGCTCAGGGAAAACGACACATCGGGTCGAGTACACAGCATGATGGATCCTATTGTCGAAGCATAAGGGATGCCACTCATGCGCCCTCGCTCAACAAGTGTCTTGGGACTCTGTTTCTTGCTCAGGGTCAATCCATAATTCATTGGTATGAATCCCTTCTTGGAATCTTCAATACTGAACCCCTTCAGTACCTCATCCAAGTACGTACTCTGACTCAATCCAAGAAGCCTACAAGATCTATCTCTATAGATCTTAATGCCTAGAATATAGGCAGCTTCTCCAAAGTCCTTCATTCCCAACCACGATTCATAATCTCTAAGGTTGGAACATTATTTTCAATGAGCAAAATGTCATTGACATAAAGCACCAAGAACACAATCGTGCTCCCACTAACCTTCTTGTAAACACAAGGCTCGTCAGCGTTTTGTAAGAAGCCAAACTCTTTTGACTACCTCATCAAAACGATGATTCCAACGCCGTGATGCTCGCTTCAATCCATAAATGGATCTCTGAAGCTTGCATACCTTCCCTGGTTCCTCTGGACATACAAACCCCTCAGGTTGTGTCACGTACACATCCTTGGGCAGCCCTCCTCTAAGGAATGCTGTTTTGACATCCATTTGCCATATCTCATAGTCATAATATGCGACTATGGCAAGTAGGATCCTAATGGAATCGGCCATTGCTACTAGGGAAAACGTTTCGTCATCCCATGACGTTGAGTAAACCCTTTTGCAACTAGCCTCGCCTTGAAGACGTTGACATTGCTATCCATGTCTGTTTTCTCCTTGAAAACCCACTTGCACCCTACGGGTTTTACCCCTTCGGGTGGAGCGACCAAGGTTCATACCTTGTTGTCATACATGGACTATATCTTAGCCTTCATGGCTTCAACCCATTTCTCAGATTTGGGATCCACGATAGCTTTTTAATAGGTGGTAGGCTCACCACGCTCCATGAGCAACACATCCTTGTTCTCAATGATCAAAGATCCATATCTTTGAGGTTGAGAACGTGTTCTATCAGAACTTCGTTGTCCTTGTGTTATTAGAGGAGCTTCCACAACACCTTGTGGTTCTTCTCTAGTTTCCGTCTGTGCCTCTGAAGTGCTTTGTGAATCTTGAACTCCTTCAAGATCTACCTTACTCCCACTGTTTCTTTTGGAAACAAGATCCTTCTCTAGAAAGAATCGTCTTCTGACTACAAACACTTTGTTGTCAGATGGGCAGTAAACATAGTATCCCCTCGTTTCCTTAGGGTACCCTACAAGCACCTTTTGGGAGATAGTTTATCGTTTGCTTAACGTAAGCTTCACATCCCCAAACTTTGAGATAAGACACTATGGGACTCTTCCCACTCCATATCTCATATGGTGTCTTCTCAACTACCTTAGACGGAACACGGTTAAGTGTGAACGCGGCAGCTTCTAAAGCATATCCTCAAAAGGATGGCGGAAGATCAGTTTGACTCATCATAGATCGAACCATATCCAATAGGGTTCGATTCCTCCTCTCGGAAACACCATCCCCATGGGGTTTCAGAAGGGGTAAGTTGTGAGACGATCCCACAACTTCTAAGATGATCAATGAATTCTTGACTCAAATACTCGTCTTCTCGATCGGATCGAAGGACTTTGATTTTCTTGTCAAGTTAGTTCTCTACTTCACTTTGAAATCTCTATTTCAAAAGACTCCGACTCATGCTTTAATAGGTGCCCATAGTCAAAACTATTGAAGCAGTTAGTAAGAGTAACCACCTTCAGCTTGGGTACTCATGGGTCCACATACATCACTATGTATGATCCCCAACAAGTCAGATGCCCTCTCACTGTGGCCAGTGAAAAGCACCTTTGTCATTTTTCCAAGTAAACAAGATTCGCAAGCATCATATGATTCAAAATCAAATGAGCTTAGAAGTCCATCTCTATGGAGCTTCCCTAGGCGTTTCTCGTTTATATGGCCTAAACGACAATGCCAAAGGTATATAGGATTAGATTCGCTAATCTCAATCCTATTCGTATCGGTGTTATAGATTTTGTCATCGTGTTGTCGTTCCAATTTCAAGATGTAATGTTTATCTCGCAAATCACATAAGCAAATAAACATCATCTTTAAAAATTGAACACCATTCTTTTCAGTTAACACATGCAAAACATTCCTTATCAAATAAGAAGGAGAAGCATTGTTTGAACTTTAAAGAAGGTACATGATAACAATAAAATAAGCCCAGAGGGCAAAACAAGCTCGCATGTTCCTACAGCCATAGCAGCAACCCTTGCTCCATTGCCTATTCGTAGGTCCATCTCGCTTCTGTCCAGCTTTCTACTGTCTCTAAGACCCTTCACATCAAATGTGAAAACCACATGCTGTATCCAATATCCAAGCGGTTATAGTAGACAAGTGAACGTCTATAACGAAGATACCAGAAGTAGAGATCTCATCTCTCCTTTTATTCTTTTGATCTTCCAAATACAATTTGCAATTTCTTAAAAGGCAAATTGCATCCTTTGAAGGCCTTGCCTTCTTGGCAGGTAGTGGGTTAGGCTCAGCCGCTGGCTTTGTCCCACCAACCACGGCGTCTCCTTTCCTCTTTCCTTTGCCCTTCCCTTTCCCCTGATTCTGGAACGTTTCCTTGAGATTTGTGACCATCTAAACAGCCAACAATATTTCCCTGTTCAACTCTTTGAACTAGCATCAAGCAAGCAACGTCCACAGAGTCATTGAAGTGCTTCTCACAAGCAGTTCTTTGAGCTCTTGGAGCGTCCTTGGCATGCTCTTCAGGGGAGGGATTTCTAGGACACAAAGTTTCCTTCGTTGGGTGAGAACAATTCTCAAATTACAAAACCAGTCAAGGAAGTCTGCAGCTTCCTTCGTTGGGTGAGAACAATTCTCAAATTACGATACCAATTAAGGAATTTTTTCCTAGACAATTTATCCTTCTCAAGGATAGATCGCAGTGATAACGTTGAACTATTGTTTGCCATTGATTCTACAACTAAGATATGAAAAGTTTAATTAGTAGGAAAATAAATATCCACCATTTTAAAAACCCAGTAAAATTTATTATTAGTGACTAAGATCCATATTTCACCAAAGTTTACCGTCGCTGAGGGCGATCATGCACCCTTTGGTTATTTAGGTAGGTAACTCCTTACCAATCACATCTCTATGTGACTCTTAGATCCTTATGGGACTGTATCATCATATGATACTTATTATGGCATGTTTATCCCATCTAATGCCTTGAGGTCCAAAACCGTTTTGATAACCCCATTAAGTCACACGGTAAAACATGTGAATGGCTAGGTTCAAGACAACAAGGCCGAAGCCCAACCCCATATCATCAAGGCCCAACTAAACACGTGTCGCTTGAGGGCGATCACCGCATTTAAAGAACCAGGATTTCAATAAGTGTCGTGTTGAAACTCCCATTCACTCGTGTCTCCTCAAGGTCAAGGCAGATACGTGTCGTTGAGGGCGATCACCGCTCCACGATGAACAAGATTTTGACAGGGCGTTTTAGCGGCGGCATTAAGACTTAAGATTTTCTAAAAGGATTTGATTTTTAAAATTGTTCCGTTTTATAGTTTAATTTTAAAACTCCTTTTAAAATTAAACGAGTCATGCCACATGTTTATTACCCCAGGTATCTCATACATATAAACATGTGCCCGGATTTTGTATCGTATACAAAATCCCACGCTCGTATCGTATACGTGGTTGTAGCGCGATATATAAATAGCATGTTAAAATTTCGCACCCTAAACATACATCTAGCGCATCACATACAAACTAAATGTAAAACATACACCGTGTTTAGATATGGCACATCTACCCTAGAATTCTCCCAAGCCAATGAGAGAACTTTTCTAAAAAGAAAAATAAAATTACAAGAGAATAAACCCCAGTTACATTGAGGTATACACTGAAAGTAAAATTACATAAGAGTAGAGGGAGACGACACGCAGGCCGTATTTACCGAAATAAACCTCCTAGAGCCATATCCAACACCACACAATTCAAATATGAACAATTCATACAATTATGTCAAACACGGCATACAACACATATATTAAAAACCATTTTTAAATTGTGTTTAATTTAGGGTCTATGCAATTTTACCATGCCTTTCTTGAAATTAGGCCTCTTATCAATAATTATAAAATTCAGGAATCTCATTCAAGAATTTTAAATTATTGACCCCAAAAATTTTAAAATTCATAATTTTAATAAATTTTCAGCCACCTCTATAATATTATAATTAAAACACTTTTAACTATAATTATAAAGGATTTTCGATTTTGGCCTAAAACTTCAAGAAAATTTTTCCAATCGATCCAATTGATTCCATATGTATCATATACATATAATTTGCACCTTTTTCTGTAGATTGAATTTTTTTTTTAAGAAAAACGTTCGGTGGATTTTTGTAAAACAAAAAACGGTGATTGAAAGCGGTAAACACACATATCATACATCATATGTACACATAAACAGTTTTAAATCCTAGAACTAGCGTGGCTCTGATACCACTGTTGGGAATTCTAGGCGCCTAACGCAGCGGAAGCAAATATAAAATTAAAAATTTAAACGCGCCAAGTCCTAAAATTCCTGAACGGATCTGCTAGCAGAATTTAAAACCTGTTAAGATAGTGGTATACCTCACGAGTTTCAATCGGTTGGTTGTACAAGGCGTGTGCAAGGAGTCCACTCTCAGCGTTCTCCCTCTGCCGGTGATCCACACGTACAGTTTCTCGGGCACCAAGGTGCTAGCCTTCCGTTCTTTTCTCCAAAAGAACAAGGGACCAATCTATAGTGCTTTTGAATCCAAGAACTCCTTCTTGAATCAAAAACCAAAAGTGGCGCAATAGAGAATTCCCCACAAGAACTCCTTCTTGTTTTCTCTACTCTCACAAACTCTATATTTTGGTGACTGCAAATCGAATTACCTAACTCCTTAGGCAAAGTCGATTCTTCCTCTCTCAACTCTTGGGAGCCAAAAAATTTCTCACTTGAAGAACTAGGGTTTGAAGATGGCGATTTGCTCTCTTCTCTCTCTAGGGAAGAAAAACAAATTTTTCACCAAATGAATTGTGTGTGTGCTAGGCGCCTAGCCCTAGCCTTTTTAATTATATTTAGGGCATTATTACAATTCATAATTATAATATTATGACTTCATGAATTGAATTTCCAATTAAAATATTACTTTAATATTTAATTTAAATTCAAATCGTAATCTTAGGGAATCAAATGGAAGATCAAATCTTCCCATGGGACCCACCTAAGAAGGCGCCATATGCCTCTAAATTTCCCTTGGAATTTTATAAATCAAAAACCTTCTAACAATTAGGAAGTCATGATTTTCCAAAGATCATGAGTTAAGATTCAAATCTTTTGATATCTCCATCAAATCTTTTGAATTCAAACTCATGATTTTAATTAATAAAACAATTTTATTAATCTAAAATAATGATATGAGGCGCCAGCCTCTCAAACAGTATTGGAGAATTTTATAAATCAATAATCTCCTAACTCTTAGGAATCTTATCTGATTTATTTTCCCTAATATTTTAATTGTAAATAATTAATCCCTATTAATCATTTAACAATTATTATATTTAAACTTGTCTCACAAATTTAAATATTTAACAACTGTAGATTATTTAAGACAAGACTTAATGTCCTAGACATTTTGCTATGTCTTAAATTGTGCCACCGGAGTGACCCACGAATTAACCCTAATCCGTGTCCCTTTAAGCGGTGTCCTGATCGTGCTCATGTGTGACCCAGCAGGCCCCATGTGAAGTTGGCAGCAAGCCATCCCTATGACTTACAAGTCGTGAGCGGACTCTAGCAAGCCATCACGACTACCCAAAACACGTGAGTTATCGTTTTTACCAAAACCGACTTAACCTTAGTACCACCTTGTCATAGACCCTATTTTCACACGATATCTTGGTCATGGATTAGGCACAGGAAAGTCATCCATAATCCAAACCACAACTTTCTCGATTTCCTGAGTAAGTCCCATTTCCCAGCGTGGCCACGCATTTCCTTGGATAGACTCATCGAGGGCGCCAATTAGATATCTCTCATGTTAATGAGGGACAAAATCCCATCTTGGCCAATCCACATTCCTCAGCACGGCAATCAACCAAACCCGTACCTAGCCCTTATGGCTACCCTGCTACAGGCAACATTAGACTAGGCCAAAGTCTGACAACTGCAACGCCGGAATAATGATGACCTCAGGTCTAAGGCGTCGTGACAGGCGTAGAGGAGAGGCAAGCTGATGACTAAACCCATGCAGGACTCTCCGGGTCAGTCCAGCAACTCGTAACCCCTTACGTAATTGCACCATGACTCTCGTTCCAGCATCTAGTGCATGCATCTCTATGCACTGAGGTCATGCTGGTCTTAATTCATTTCAAGTTCCCACTTGAATGAGCGACCAGGGACAGTTTAGACTAATTATGACATAATTAATCAGGGACTGTTATCATAGTAAACATGCTAATAATATGATAACCATTAATTTATCTCCATAAATTAATCAATATGTTCAAAACATATTTATAAAATGATTGGCCCTAGGGCACAATCTCTAACAGGAAGATCTGAAGAAGAAGAAGAGTGAGGCCTCTACTTCATGTATCTTTGTTATAGGTGTTCATTTTTCTACTACAACCATTTGGGTATTAGATACAGTATGTGGTTCTCACATTTGTACAAATGTGCAGTGTCTTAGAGACAGTAGGAAGCTGGACAGAGGCGAGGTGGACCTACGAGTGGGCAATGGAGCAAGGGTTGCTGCTGTTGCTGTAGGAACATACGAGCCAGTTTTGCCGTCTGGGCTTATACTTGTTTTGAACAATTGTTATTATGTACTGTCGTTAAGTTCAAACATAATTTCTCTTTCTTATTTGGATAAGGAAGGATTTACGTGTGTTAACGGAAACGGTAGATGTTCAATTTATAAAGATAATGTGTTATTTGCTTATGGTGATTTGCAAGATAATCATTACATCTTAAAATTGGAACATCAACGCGATAACAATATTTATAACATTCATACGAAAAGGATTAAGATTAGTTAATCGAATCCTACATACCTTTGGCATTGTCGTTTAGGCCATATAAACGAGAAACGCCTAGAGAAGCTCCATAAAGATGGACTTCTAAGCTCATTTGATTTTGAATCATATGATGCTTGCGAGTCCTGTTTGCTTGGTAAGATGACAAAGGTGCCCTTCACAGGACAAAGTGAGAGAGCACCTGACTTATTGGGGATTATACATAGTGATGTATGTGGACCCATGAGTACTCAAGCTAGAGGTGGTTACTCGTACTTCATTACGTTTACTGACGACTTCAGTAGGTATGGCTATGTCTACCTAATGAAGCACAAGTTAGAGTCTTTTCAAATGTTCAAAAGATTTCAAAGTGAAGTAGAGAACCAACTCGGCAAGAAAATCAAAATCCTTCGATCCGATCGAGGAGGCGAGTATTTGAGCCAAGAATTTGTTAATCATCTTAGAAGTTGTGAGATAATCTCACAACTTACTCCTCCTGGAACCCCACAGTGGAATGGTGTTTCTGAGAGGAGGAATCGAACTTTATTAGATATGGTTTGATCTATGATGGCTCAAACTAATCTTCCGCCATCCTTTTTGGGGCATGCTTTAGAAGTTGTTGCGTTCACACTTAACCATGTTCTGTCTAAGGCAGTTGAGAAGACACCATATGAGATATGGAAGGGGAAGAGGCCCAATTTGTCTTACCTCAACGTTTGGGGATGTGAAGTTTACGTTAAGCAACAGCCTAACGATAAATTGTCTCCTAAATCCATCAAGTGTTTATTTGTGGGATACCCCAAGGAAACGAGGGGTATTATGTCTACTACTCATCTGACAACAAAGTGTTTGTAGTCAGAAGTGGATTCTTTCTAGAAAAGGATTTTGTTTCCAAAAGAAACAGTGGGAGTAAGATAGATCTTGAAGAGGTTCAAGATCCACAAGACACTTCAGAGACGCAGACGGAAACTAGAGAAGAGCCACAAGAGGTTGTGGAAGCTCCTCTAGTATCACAAGAACCATGAAGGTCTGATAGAACACGTTTTCAACCTCAAACATATCGATTTTTGATGACTGAAAACAAGGATGTGTTGCTCATGGAGCGTGGTGAGCCTACCACCTATCAAGAACCTATCGTGGATCCCAACCCTGAGAAATGGGTTGAAGCCATGAAGGCAGAGATGCAATCCATGGACGACAATAAGGTATGGAACTTAGTCGATCCACCTGAAGGTGTAAAAGCCGTAGGGTGCAAGTGTGTTTTCAAAGAGAAAACTGACATGGATGGCAACGTCAATGTCTTCAAGGCGAGGCTAGTTGCAAAGGGGTTTACTCAATGTCATGGTATTGACTATGATGAAACGTTTTCCCCAGTTGCAATGGCCAAGTTCATTAGGATCCTCCTTGCCATAGCCGCATATTACGGTTATGAGATATGGCAAATGGACGTCAAAACAGCATTCCTTAATGGAAGGCTGCTTGAGGATGTGTACATGACACAACCTGAGGGGTTTGTATGTCCAGAGGAGCCAGGAAAGGTGTACAAGCTTCAAAGATCCATTTATGGATTGAAGCAAGCCTCCAGGAGTTGGAATCATCGTTTTGATGAGGTAGTCAAAGAGTTTGGCTTCTTACAAAACCCTGATGAGCCTTGTATTTATAAGAAGTTTAGTGGGAGCACAATTGTGTTCCTGGTGCTTTATGTCGATGACATATTGCTCATTGGAAATGATATTCCAACCTTGGAGATTGTAAAATCTTGGTTAGGAAAATCATTCTCAATGAAGGACTTAGGAGAAGCTGCCTATATTCTAGGCATCAAGATCTATAGAGATAGATCTCGAAGGCTTCTTGGATTAAGTCAGAGTACATACTTGGATAAGGTACTGAAGCGGTTCAGTATGCAAGATTCCAAGAAGGGATTCATACCGATGAATCATGGCTTGGTCCTTAGCAAGAAACAGTGTCCCAAGACACTTGTTGAGCGAGGGCGCATGAGTGGCATCCCTTATGCTTCGGCAATAGGATCTATCATGTATGTCATGCTGTGTACTCGACCCGATGTGTCGTTTGCTCTGAGCATGATGAGCTGGTTCCAACAAGACCTTGGTGAGGATCATTGGACCGCTGTCAAAAACATCCTTAAGTACTTAAGAAGAACTAAGGATGAATTCTTGGTATATGGTGGAACTGATGAGGAGCTATGTGTAAAGGGTTACACAGATGCCAGTTTCCAAACCGACCAAGATGATTTCAAATCGCAGTCTGGATACGTGTTTCTCCTGAACGGTGGCAGCGTGAGTTGGAAGAGTTCCAAGCAGAGCACGATTGCCGATTCTACAACGGAGTCCGAGTATATAGCAGCATCAGATGCGGCAAAGGAGGCTGTATGGATTAGGAAGTTCATCGTTGAGCTTGGTGTGGTTCCGACCATTGCTGATCCTATCACCTTGTATTGTGACAATAGTGGTGCTATTGCACAAGCCAAGGAGCCCCGGTCCCACCAAAGGACCAAACATATACTTAGGCATTATCACCTTGTCAGAGAGATGATTGACAGAGGTGATGTCAAGATATGCAAAGTAGCAGGCGAGGATAACGTTGCCAATCCTCTTACGAAGCCTCTTGCGCAGGTCATATATGAGCGTCATGTATCGTCGATGGGGATTAGACACATTGATCAGTGTACCTAGTGTAGGAACAACTAGATTGATGATTGTACCTAGTGCAAGTGGGAGTTTGTTGGAGATTGTGCCCTAGGGCCAATCATTTTATGTGTTTGTATAAACATATGTTTTGATTAATTTATTGTTGATAAATTATGTCGTTATCATATTATTAGCATGTTTACTATGATAGAAATCCGTGGTTAATTATGAGATAATTAATCTAAACTGTCCCTGGTCGCTCATTCAAGTGGGAACTTGAAATGAACTAAGACCAGCATGACCTCGGTGTATAGAGATACATGCACAAGATGCCTCGCGAGAGTCATGGTGCAACTATGTAAGGGGTTACAAGTTGCTGGACCGACCCGGAGTGTCCTGCATGGGTTTAGTCATTAGCTAGCCTCTCCTGTACACCTGTCACGATGCCTTAGACCTGAGGTCTTGACTATTCCGGCATTGTAGTTGTCGAACTTTGGTCTAGTCCAACGTTGCCCGTAGCAGGGTAGCCATACAGGCTAGGTACGAGTTTGGTTGATTACAGTGCTGAGGAATGTGGTTGACCAAGATGGAATTTTGTCCCTCATAAAGATGAGAGATATTTAACAGGCGCCCTCGATGAGTTGTTCCAAGGAAAGAGTGGCCACTCAAGAAAATGGGACTAACTCAGGAAATCGAGAAAGTTATGGTTTGGATTAAGGATGACTTTCCCGTGCCTTATCCATGACCAAAATATCGTGTGACAATAGGGTCTATGACAAGGTGGTACTAAGGTTAAATCGGTTTTGATAAAACGATAACTCACGTGTTTTGGGTAGTCGTGATGGCTTGCTAGAGTCTGCTCTCGACTTGTGAGTCATAGAGAAGGCTTGCTGCCAACTTCACGTGGGGCCTGCTGGGTCGCACACGAGCAGTATCAAGACACCACTTAAGGGACGCGAATTAGGGTTAATTCGTGAGTCACTATAGTGACACAATTTAAGACATAGCTGAATGTCTGGGACATGAAGTCTTGTCTTAAATAATATCTACGTTTGTAATATTTAAATTTGTAATATCTTAATTCAATATTGTTAGGAAATAAATAAGTTGGTTATAACTTCCTAAGAGTTAGGAATGTTATTTTGATTTATTAAATTCCTTAAAATAGAGGAGGGAGATAGCGCATAGCATTGTGGGTCCAAGGGAAGATTTGATCTTCCATTTTGATTCTCAAAGATTGCATTTTGAATTCAATTAAGATATTAAGGTAATATTTTAATTAAGAATTCAAGTCCTAAAATTATAATATTACTGTAATCTTATAATTTTATAATTTGATAATCCACTAATTTAGGGATTCCCTAATTATAATTATCAAACTTCCCCCCCAACTCTATAAATAGGCCTAGGGGAAGTAGACTTTCACAACTTTTCTTGTGAAGAGAGAGAAAATTTTGGCTCCCTAGGTTTTAGAGAGAGAGCAAGTCGACTTTCTCTAAGTGTAGAGAGAGAAATCGACTTGAACCCTAATTTAGGGTTTTGTGAGAGAAAACAAGAAGTGTTCTTGTTTCTTGCGCCACTTTCCTCTTAAGGTTCAAGAATTGTTCTTGAATTTTAAGAGCCGTAGATTGAGGTCCCGAGTTCTTTTGGAGAAAAGAACTGAAGGCTAGCACCTTGGTGACAACAAACTGTTTGTATGGATTACCGGCAGAGGAAGGACGCTTGGAGTGGACTTCTCGGAACCGCAGTTTTCAAACCGGCCGATTGAAATTGAGGTATACTTCTTCCTTTACTGGTTTAAACTCAAATAGTGGATCCTGTAGGAAATCACAAGCACTGCGCAATTTTACAATTTTGGTATTTTTAATTTTTGCTTCCGCTGCGCTGCCGCTCTGTGATTTCCCAACAAAAAGTATGCATGTGAATGATGATGATATAAATATATGTATATTGATTAATTGTGAGTAGGCTTACGGCATGGGAATGACCCATGTTCGTGCTGGGGTCGTGACAATAATCATGATAGTAATAAAAACTTAATAAAATGTTAATTATAGAAATAATTAAGTATCATAAAGCTGCCTATAATGGAGACAATAATATAATTTTAAATACATAGAATATAGTTTTTAAAATCATAACAAATTATAATAACATTGTTTAGAATCATGGAAAACATAATTTGACTTAATGAGATTTTTGAATTATTATTTTTTAATTAAGCTTCATATTTCTACATTAAATTAGTTGTCATTTGTCAAATTAGTTTTGTTGAGAACTTCAATGTTTTATATAATAGCAATAGCTAAATTAGTAAGATTTTCAATTTTTTATTATTAAATATTACTTGATAATGAATAAAATGCAAATCGACCATAAATTGCAAAATGCACATAGAAATAAATGATGAATTGTATTAAAATCTATGAAGCATGAGCACTCCATTTTAAAAGTGTGTTGCCATGTCATCAGACATGTATTCGTGTCCAACAGCCGTATGACACCCATACGACATATACTCATAACTTTCAGAATATAAAATCAATTTTATAACTTTAACATGAGAAACAATAGAAAATAATAACACATATGATATAGATTATGAATAAATATTGTAAGTTTTTTAAGTTTTTATCAAAATTTATGAATTTTTAATTATTTTTATATATAAATATAGTTCTTGTCATGTCGTGTAATTTTAAAACTTTAGTGTGTCAATGTATTCGTGCCCGTACCGTATCAGTGTTCATGCTTCATAAATTAAAATGCTTTAATATGTATGAAATATTAAATGCACATGGACCATAATTAAATTCTTTATTATCATCGTTAGGCTTTTGAGTATCAATAAAATGAAAATATAATTACTTAATTATAAATATACAATTATATATAGGAACTTAATTAAAAATTGGTGTAAATTATAAAGATTTATATTTTTTATACAAAAAGATTTTATATTTTTTTCTCTAATTTTTGAAACTCAACTGTTTTGAAATTTAACTGACCCAAGTACAATGAAAAATTTTAGACTAGAAAAAATCAAAATAACAGATTTTTTTATATAGAAAATTTATATAAAATTCCTTATATGTTTGTTAAAAAGTTTCTCGGATCACAAGTTGAAATTACATTCTCTCTCTTTAATTATTGGTCATAAAAAAGTTATTTTTAATATTCTCTCTACAACAAATGACTATGTATAACATTTTTGCCACATATCAAATGTTGATTAGCAAACCTTATAATAAACATATAAAGAAGTTTACCTAAGTTTTGTCCATTTTTTATTTACCCTTTACTTTAACAAGTATGAATGTTTTCTACATTAACTAACATTAATTATGAGAATTTTATATATAACTAGTTTAATTTGATTGACATTGGAATTTAATTATTTTATGGAGATATTAATTAAGTGGGTAATTAAGTGATCCTAATATCCTATAGTTATATATATATATATATATATATTTGTTGGAATATGTTCACATTACAATATGATAAAGTGGAATACTTAATATTAACAAAGATTGAATTTTCCCCAAAAAAAAAAAATTAGTCTCCTATAATATAATAAATACAAGTGCGAATCTCACCCAAAGAAATTCAAATTAAACATGATTAATAGCCTCAGAAAAAAAATGACATAATTTGGTCAGTAAACATAGAACTAAATAATATCAAAATCTTGAAAGAAAGAATTCATTAATAGTTTATTATATCAAAAGTTGAATTTTAACATTTCAGGCCCTCCAACGCGCACTTAGACCACGATAAAGTGTTTGACTAATTAATTAATTAGATAATTAACTTAATATCATAATTACCTTACAATAATTAATTAACTTATGGTTGAATTTCATATAAAACATTAAAGTTAACTAATGCTTTCCAACTCAGTGCAAAAACAATTAATGCTTTTCAACTCCTATTTAAATTTTCATAAATAAAACAGGTTTTGAAGGTTGAAAGTTTGAAACTCGCAATCAAAATGAAAGAGTGATATATATATATATGGTGGTTGATTTTTTTTTTNTATCTGGACGTTCAAATAATATATATATATATAGAAATTTAAAATTATAATCAAAGCTCATAATGACAATAATCAATAAAGTTTATGGTATAATAACTCATTAAATTTTTAAATAAAAATAAAAAAATATCATGAGCCAAATAATTTTTTTAGAATTAAATAAACTGGCTGAGCTTCAAATTTAGTAAAATGATATCATAAATCAAATTAAAAAAAAAAAGTCTATAAAAAAAACAAAGGTCTTCGTGTGGGACCATTTCAAATAAAAAAAAGAGTCAAATTAAACCTAAACCTAACTTTTACCCTAACTTTCTCACTATAGTCTTGGCCGCCTCTCATTTTCTTTTTGTATAGAGCCGCTTCTCTCACCATTTTTGCATCTCTTAACTTCTTTCAGTATCTCTATGGATTGCTCATGGTCTTTCCGTAGTGCCACTGTCTTTTTGTCGCAGGTTCGTTCTTTGCTAGTGTCGATCTTCTCTGATTTGTGTTGAATCTGCATTATCTGCTACGATTTGTGTTGATCTGCTCAAATCTTCTCTAATTTGATCCAATCTACCAAAAAATACCCGAGGTCAACCTAGTCACGGCTCAACGATTCACATCTAACCCGACGAGTCAACCCGGTTCTTCACCGGGTCACTTGCACTGCGGTCCAGAAGGCTGATTCGGACCGGACTAGTGGCTGGTTCACCGAGTTCCGGTCTGAACCGGCCGGTCCGGTCCGAGTTTTTATACTATGCTTTGATACATAGAAAACATCCTTTTTTTGGGAATTTTGTTGCAAAAAAAAAAAACTTATTTTAGGTTCATTGACTATAACATTTTTCTTAATTAAAAAGAAATCGTCTATTTAAATTTTGAAATCATTATCGTTGGCTTAGCCGTGTGATGTAATCCTTTCAATTTTTTAATAAGATAACTTTACACGTCTTCTTTTTATTTTGACAAATTTTATTCACGTTTACACTTTGCAAGATTTCTTACTTTGGTTGATTAAATTTTATTTAAAAACTGTCGATTTATTTCTTACAAAACACTCCTTAGTTTTTTATAATTTAAAATTTCAAAAAGGATATTTGTAAAATATTGCAAAATCTGTTTTTTTTTTTTGGCCAGATTGCAAAATCTGTTAGTGTGTATATATATATTTGTGTTTCTGACATTTTAATCGTTTATTTCAAATTAATAGGTTATTAAGATATACAATATCTAAAAATGTAATAGAATAGTGAAAAATCATAATTAACGAAAGAAGTTGAGTAAATTTTTGTTATTACAAAAATACAATAAAAATGATACATCATTTAAATAAATGTATTTTTATTCTATAATATGCATATGTTAAAATAAAACTAATTTCCATCTTTCAGTCATTTTATTCACTTTTAATTTTTTAAGGTTGTCAAATTCGAGAATTTAAGAAATTTGGAGAAGGAAGATAATGAATTCGAATCGTAAACTCGTAAGAATTCATCTAAGTATTCATGATATAATTTACACCTATAAATCATTTATTTAATTGTAAATTTAAATCAAATAAGCACAAATATGTCTCTTCTTACATAACATAACATTATTTATAGACTTGTTTCATTCTAAATCCATGTTTACTTCACAATCCTCATGGTTCATACATACATAATTTCAAATATTCCAAACATGGTAAAATATATACTGATCAAATCCTTGCAAGTTTCAAAAGCTAATTTGGATTATATTCTTCTAATTATATATATATAATATCTTATTTGGGTCATGTTTTAGGGAAAAATATTTCAAAAACGAAAAAAGATAAAAAATGGATTTAGCGAGTGAACTCTCCAAGTTTGTTGCAAAATCACGTGTTCATTTGAGTTTACGTGTTTGATCTGAGTTCATTAATTTTTGAATTTATGTGCAAGCAAGTTGACTCGAAAATGGGGTAAAATCACTGAGTTTACGAGTTAATTCTAAAATTTGATAACTATGGGTATTATCAAAATTTCTTATTCTCACCACTTCCTTCAAACTTTCTGTTTCCTAAAATGATAAAAAAAAAAATTCATATATATTCATTTTTTTTGTGAGAATATTGGAATATGGGTCCACTCTTGATGGATTGGACCTAGTCAAATATGATCCTATATATATATAATAATTAAATATTATTATTTATGAGTGGATTAATTAATTAAGTTGATTAATTAATTAATATTAAAAGGATCATAAACTTAGTTGAGATTTGTGGAGAATATCTATCATAATCATTTTTGAATAATTCTGAATAGATATTATTTTATTTAATCTCACCAATATTGTTTTTAATATTAATTAAAAACAATAATTATACTCACACACGCACTCACATTCGACAAAGAAGCACTTTCCTGAGTGTGGGGTTTGCTTAGAGAATGTGGGGTGTGAAAGCGTGAAGCCCTTAGAAGAAGTGGGAGAGAATTCATTCGTGCGTAAAAATCATTTTACATTCTCAAAGAATTCTCTCAACTCCTACTTTTTGGTTTTCTGCGTCTTGCTCTTGTAGAGGTGGCATTTGCTGTGAATGTGAATCTGAATTTGTCATTGTGACCGATTTTCTAATGTGGGTATCTTGAATCGACATTCCTAGTACGCTCAAATTCTTTCAGAGAAAATTTTCTTGAAAAAAATCATCAAAAAAAAAAAATAATAAATGATAATTTTATGGTTAGTTTACAACCATTGTATTCAGCTGAGTAAACCACACTAGCTGTTTTCTTCGTAGGTTCTAACTTATTTTTTATTACTATTTTTATCATAAAACAATTATAATTTTTTAATAAAAAATAACAATAACAAGCAACCAAGTGAAAACCTAGTTGCTATAGTTATATATTTAACATACATAGTCTGCGGTATGCAATATCCTTTCATACCTACCAAGTGATGTTGTTGAATTGAATATTTTATTATTGTTCACAACCACCCATCCCACAATTTGCCAAACCTATATTATATTGAGTCAAATTCTATATATTATATCATATATGTTCATATATATATATATATATATGTATGTATGTATAGCTAGCTAGTTTAATCAATTTTAAACATAATTAAGCAAACTGAAATATCCTAACTTATTCATTATCATAAGATATTTGCAAGTGGTTATGTGTAAAATATTAACTAAAACTCTTGTAATTTCAATAATCACTTATTTATGGATCGAACAATGTATGAAAGAAAAATTAAATAAACAAAGAAAGGCCAAAGTGTAAATTTTGTCCCATATCTTTTGCTCAATTTCCAATTTGGTCCAATATTTTTTTTTTTTGCATTTTTTGTCCTATATCTTTGCAAAAAGTCCAAATTTTGGTCCCATATCATTTTTGGTCCATATCTTTTAGTCAAGTTGCAGAATTAGTCCCATATCTTTGCAAATGGATCAACAATTAGTTGATCCTTTTGTAAAAGATATAGGACCAAATTGGGAAATATTATAAATGATATAATCTTTTATTCTAACGATATGGAACCAAATCTGCATAAAGAAAAGATATAGGACCAAATTGGACTTGACCCAAAGGTATGAGACTAAAAGCGCAAAAAAAAAATGAGACCAAATTGAGAACTGAGTAAAAAATATGCCATCAAATTTACATTTTAAGAGGACGATTATGAAGACAGGTTCGTAATTAATTGTGTAAGTTAAAAGCAGAGGAAAAGCTAGAAATATAGGAAGGGGTCAAAACTTTTTATAAATAATTATATACTATATATATTAAATAAAATAGTTAACTAATATTTTATATAATATATGTATATAAAATATATACAATTAGTATTATATAAATATAAAACATATCAAATATATATTTTTAATTTAGGTATGTTTGTTATAAATAAATAAATTATTGAATTTTATTTATATATATATATTCTTATATATATACATAAATAATAAAATTAATTTAAAAATATATGAGAAAATGAGATTAAATGAATAAAACATTTATAAAATATTTATAAGGTAACTTATAAATAAAGTAATATGGTAAATTTTTTAAAATTAAAAACATATAATATGATTAATTGAAGACAATAAAGTAATCTAGAATAAAAGATTATATCATTTATAATATTTCCTTAAACTTAATTTCATCGAGGATCTTGTGGTTCAGGAGGACCTTGGTGACTGGCTGAATAATATTACAATCCCTTCAATTTCAGATTTGCATTCGATGGACCTAATTAAGGATGTAACGATGGAAGAAGTGAAGTTGGCCGTTTTTCAACCGAAGCCATACAAAGCCCCTGGCCCTGACGGCATCCCGGCGGCTGTCTATCACAGGTATTGGTCTTTTATGCAGATAGATATTTTTAACCTAGTAAGAGACTTCTTTCAGGTCAGAGCTAATCTTTCAACAATTAACTCCACTTTTATCTCACTCATTCTGAAATGTGATTCTCCTGAAACATTCAAAGGTTTTAGGTCCATCGGGTTGTGCAATGTGATCTATAAAATCACTTCAAAGGTCCTGGTCAACAAATTGCAGAATTTCATGGATGATCTTATCTCGTCGTACTAGAATGCTTTCATTAACGGCAGATTGATTGCAGATAATATTTTCTTGACGTCAGAACTCATGTCCTTCTTTCATAATGCTAGAAGAGGGAAGTCTTACTGAGGAGCTTTGAAAGTTGACATGGCTAAAGCTTATGACCGCCTCAACTGGAATTTTCTTGTTGCAGTGTTGAGACGACTAAATTTTCCACATCAGTTTATTGATTTTCTAATGCACTGTGTCACCTCCCCTTCCTTCTCCCTGTTGTTGAACGGTCAAATTTTTGCACAAGTCAAGGTCAACAGGGGACTTAGACATGGGGACCCGTTGTCTCCGTATCTATTTATCATCTGTATGAATGTTTTGTCTTGCATATTGAGTGATGCAGAAAAGGACAAAAAGATTCAAGGGATCTAGTTTGCAAGACGTGATCCTTCCATTTCTCACCTTATGTATGCTGATGATTTGGTTATGTTCTTCAAGAATGACCAGACTGTCATGACATATCTCAAGAATGCTCTTAATGATTTATGTGGTAGAGCAGGGTTGGCTGTTAATGTTCAGAAATCTAACACGATTCTTAGCCCCAACACTCCATCAGATCTGAAGTCTTCCACGTCTTCCTTGTTTGGTGTGTCTACTTCGATTAAGCTTGGGAAATATCTGCCGTGTTCGTGGATAATAAACAAGACTTCAAACAAAACTTTGATGATCTAGTGGATAAAATCCATAACAAACTAGCGGGATGGAAAAGCAGATTACTCTCCCAGACGGGAAGATTGACATTAAATAAGTCTATCATGCAGTCTGACCCTGTTTACAAACTCTCTTGTTTCAAGGCCCTGAGACGTGTGACAAATTCTATCAACAGTGCAATGGATAATTTCTTTTGGGGTTTCAAAGAAGATTGACCTCGTACTCATCTGCTTAGCTAGGGAGTTCTTTTTAAACAAAAAAAGTTGGGAGGCATTGGCTTCTGTGATACTGCTTTGGTCAATAAGGATATCTTGGCTAAACATACTTGGAGGATCATCGAAAGACTTGACTCAATTGTCTCGACTTGGTTTCATAATAAGTATATTGTGCCCTATTCTGATTTCCAATTTAAATCAGGCCCCAAGGCCTCTCTCGCCTGGAAAGGAGTGCGTCTTAAGTCTCATCTTATCACTGATCACGTCAGATGGAAGGTCGGACGAGGTGATCGGGTCGACATACGAAGTATGTTTTGGGGTCAGCGTGTTGATGGAAAACCAACAAGGATCTTGGTTAGTGATTTGTTGCGGTATGACTCCTATACTTGGGATATAGATAAGTTGAAGCTGATTCGCTCTTATGATGATATCAGGCGTCTTCTCCATGGCCCTCTCTCGGAGAGGAACCAACCTGATACTTTGATATGGACTCCTGTTGTTACCGAGTCGTATACCACAACTGCTGGTTATGCTTTGCTGTTTAGGTCTCACCATCCAGATAATGGCAATACCTTACCTCCTCACTTTCCATGGAAGGAATTTTGGAAGATGAAAGCTCCTATAAGAATCCTAATCCTAGCCTGAAAAATTTGGCATAATGCTCTACCGACCTTTTCAAACCTGAGGGCTCATCATCTCAGATGTGATGGTGCGTGTGCATTTTTGTGGATCTAATGATGATAATCTTGACCATGTCTTTCTCAAGTGTGACTTTGCTCGTGCTATATGGTTTGGTCTTAGTGTCGTTGTCAGATCAGGCAGCATGAGATTTCATACTATACAAAAATGGCTCTGATTCTAGAATAGCAGGTGGAAAAAATACCCTATGATGAATTATGATGATTGGTTGACAGTGCTGGTAGGTCTTGACGTCATCTGGAAGCTACGAAATGACAGGGTCTGGAGGAACACCGTGGTCTCGCCGATTTCCGCCATTCATCAAATTAATTGCAGGATTGGTAATTATAGGGATGTCTTTAACTGTTCCTTTAATAATTTATGTCTGTTTATGACTGTTGATGATGTACGTAGTAGTTTAGCTCTGTCTAGGTCTAGGCCAGTCAAGGATGGTGGTGATTGTTCCACTCGGGCAGGCACCTCGCGTCCGCTATGTTTTGATGTTTAGTGTATTTGTACTTCTTGCACCGTTTTTAAATTTTATAAAAAAACAAATCAAAATTAAAAGTAATAAACTAAAAACAATTTCAAAATAAATATTAGGATATATTTCTAAACTTATTTAAAAGAAGGGTAAATTACACTTTGGTACCTTGTGGTTTGACCCTATTTCACTTTGGTACCTTGTGGTTTGAAACCTAACACTTTGATACCCTGTGATATTTCTCCATTAACATTTTGGTACCCTTTGGAGCTATTTTGTAATTTTATCCATAACAAATTTTGCAAAAATTACATATTGACCCAAAATTGTTTTAAAAGTTTTCATTTTAGTCCCTAGATAATATGTACTCAGGGACCTATTTGTAATTTTTTGAAAATTTTTTCGGGTCAATATGTAATTTTTGCAAAATTTATTATGGTTAAAATTACAAAATAGCTCCAATGGGCACCAAAGTGTTAATAGAGTATACCATAAGGTACCAAAGTGTCAGGTTTTAAACCACAGGGTACCAAAGTGTAATTTACCCTTAAAAGAATTAACTTTCTATTATTTTCTAAATTTTAAAATTGATTTATATAAGAGGATAAACTTAACAACATTTATATTACCTTTTCACTTATATTTATAATATATATAGGTATATGTGCATATATAGAATTATAGATCGAGTAAAATAAAAATAAAGGTAAATGTGTAAATTTGGTCCCGTATTTTTTGGTTAGGTTGCATAATTGGTCTCATTTTTGTAAAAGGATCAACTAATTGTTGATCCTATTTTACTTTGGTACCATGTGGTTTGAAACCTGACATTTTGGTTGATCCTTCTATAAAGATATAGGACTACTTCTGCACCTAACCTAAAGATATAGGACCAATTTTGCAATTGACCGAGAGATATGGGACCAAACACACATTTTAGAGGAACTAAGTGTTAGGAATTGTGCCCTAGGGCCAATCCTCTTTTATATATGTTATGAACATATGGATTAATTTATAGAGATAAATTAATGGTTTTCACATTATTAGCATGTTTACTGTGATTACATCCGTGATTAATTATAAGATAATTAATCTAAATCTGTCCCTGATCGATTGTTTTCGTGGGAGCGAAAATGAACTAAGATCAGCATGACCTCAGTGCATAGGGATGCACGCACTAGATGCTGGAATGAGAGTCATGGTGCAA
>QANZ01006559.1:32102-63631 GCA_003254925.1 Chamaecrista fasciculata
TTCAGAGAAGGAGTTCCTGAATTCATCAACTGTAGATTCAATCCCGAGTCTCTTTGGAGAAAGAGGCGTGGAGGCTAGCACCTCGTGTTCGGGAAACTGTTCGTGTGGATCACCGGTGGAGGAAGGACGTGCAAACGGACTTCTAGACTCACAAAGTTCAACCATCCGATTGAAAGCTTGAGGTATAACACTTTTCATATCTGGTTTTAAATTCAACTAGCGGATCTCAGGGTTGGATTTTCCTGGGGAGCGCAAGTTTTTTTTATTTACTGTTTTGCTTCCGCTATGTGTTTTCCCCGGGGATTTCCCAACACTAAGATGCTATTGAACCTTTCACATATCTTTTGGTCAATTCAAAACTTAACATAGGAGAAACGACAAAGCTTGCCAGTTTGTTCTTTTTTTTGAAGAAATAGACATAGAAAGAATCACACTTCGGAGTGTTATGGTGATGAGCTGATTTGTGAGTTTGAGAGGAACAAAATCGCAAAGGCTGTGCGAATAGATTTGAAGGCTAAGTTTGGTGATGGTTTCATACCTATAAGTTTAAGCCAAACACTTATATGAAGTAGAATTTAAGAAAAGTAACCAACATAATTAGAGAAATTAAGGAAGCTGAACATGTTTGTCTGATGAACAATAAGAGAGTTTGCCATTAGATGACTCCCTTATAGTTGGGAGAACTTGAAGGTTAATACGACCCAAAATGTTAACATCGTTATTTTTTTTTTATGATATAGCTGAGCACTTGGAGTTGAAAGGTAGATGCTTAGAGGCTTGTAAGGCCTCCGAATAAGCTTGTTTAGAGGATGCATGGACTTTCCAAGTCAAAGCCCTATTTTAATGAGGGTGGTCTGAATTCAAAAGGAAGGGAAATCAAGGCGGGTGAAAGAAGCTAGACCTAAAGAAGGTCAAATACTTTACCTGTTAGTGATTAAACCATTTCGCACATGACTGTTTAAACAACCTGCGAGAGAAAAAGGTTTTTGTGAATTAAGTAAATTCACAAGTTCCTGGTACTGTTTACCAAACAGGACCGGTATCTTCTTTTTGGATTACAGACTCATGCTCCACAATCCACATAACTAGGGATTAAGAATCCCTGGTCGAGTACCATCGATTATCGCATTAAAGTAAGTGGCTTTACGTTGGAAACAACACGAGATTCATGGTTAAAGGTATGACACATTCCAATTCACTTTACGAGGTGAAAGACATTGAACACTCCATGATGCACTTTATACTAATGACATTCGACAGAAATTGAATTTTGTTATATGTCATTTTAAAGTTTGGGTTTTTATTTTAACTTTCATAATAGAGTTGTAGTCAATGTGAACAACTCTATTCTTTATGGTTCATTTTATTTTCTTGTTTAAGAACTTCTTTGATTTTGGATATTGTCGGTGTTATTAAAACGAGTGTTTTGTTATTTCTTCTCACGATGATAGCCAAAGAGGGCTATTGGGTGACATGCCAAGTGTGGAAATGTCACTATGTAAAATTTTTCTAATTTGTAAAGCAACGTGATCCATTGCAAATAATCCATTCTAATGTTTGCGGTCAAATGAATGTGAGGGCGAAACACAGAGCTTGGTATTTTTATTACCATTATTGGATGATTATTCATGATATGATTATAACTATTTGATTCCATGTCATAAGTTTGAAACCTTGTGGCGCTTTAAACAAAATATGAACAAGGAGGATAATCAAATGGTTAATATGATTAAAGCATTACTTTCCGACCGAGGTCGTGAACTTTCATCAGCGTAGTTTAAATAGCTCTGTGTAGAAAAGGGATAATTGGGCAACTAATTATTCCTAGCACCCCACAACAAATGGTGTTACCGTAAGAAGAAATAGAATTCTTCTAGACTGAGTTAGGTGTATGGTGGCTTAAGTAAACCTGCCAATTTTACATTGGGTTAAGATTTTACTAAAGCGACTTTCATATAGTTAACTATGAGCCCTTAAAGTCAGTCACATCCACATCCTATGAGTCATGGACTAAACACAAACTAGGTATGAGCATCTTACGGCCCTAAAGGTCAATCGCGTAAATCCAAGACAATTTCTATAAATATGGGAAATTGAGTCCTAGAGGGACATATGTATCTTTATAAGATACTCTAAGCAATCAAGGAGATGCTATTTTTTTCATAGATGAAAATGAAGATGGAACTGTGACTACAATAGAATTGAGAGATTCGACGTTCATTGAGTCTAAATTTCTTATAGAGGAGATGATGACCGCACTGTTTCTTTTATGAGACAGTAGAACAAGGTAGTTCTAAACACATTGACAAACTAGAATTCTCTATGTTCGTTGATCTGGGTGGGAGCCAAGATAGTGCTAAGCAAATCAACAAACTAGAATCATCTATGTCAATCTGAGTGGGAGCCATGGTCAACATCAAGACCAGAACAAAAAAAGGGGATAAGTAGAGTAGCTTCTGTCATAAGTAGTGACATGGAAGAAGGAATGACAAAGAAAGTGTACTTTAATTATTCGAATCTTCCTTAGTTGCTCTATAAGGGGTAAAAAACCCTAATTTGCGAAGCATTGTCAAGTCCTACCCATGAAGAATGGAAGGAAGAGCTGGAAAATGAAATGGACTCAGTGAAAAAGAACTGACTGTGGATGTTAATTGATTTGCCAAAAGGGCATAAAGCCGTTAGGAACAAATGAGTTCTCAAATGGCACAAGGGCTTAAAGTCATTGAGAACAAGTGGGTTCTCAGATGCCAAAAAGGCATAAAGTTATCAAGAACAAGTGGGTTGCCAAAGCTAAATGAAAAGCGAAAGGATCAATTAACAAATATAAGACTGTGCTCAACTAGTGATTAAGGGTTACACACAATAAGATAGTATTGATTACGACAATACGTTTTTTCCTATTGCGTGTTTCAACTCTACAAGACTTATTCTGGCATTAGTATAGAATTTAGATTTGGAATTAGAATTACATCAAGTGGATGTAAGAAACCGCATCTTTGAATGGTGATCTAGATGAAGAAATTTAGACTTTATATGATTTCCAATATGAAACGACCATTAAGTTTCATTGGAAAAGAAGAAGAGAACAAAGTTTATAAACTCAATAATCCATTTATAGATTGAAATAGTCATCCAAACAGTGGTATTTGAAGTTTCATTAAGTAGTGACTTTATATGACTTCCAAATTTTAGAGGAAGACCACTATATATCTACATTAAGAGATTGAGGGTGATTCTTGTCAAATCATCCTTATGTGTAGATGATATACTATTAGCCAGAAAACTGTCTAGATTCTGTGATAACTATTAAAGAATGACTTTTATTGAATTTTTTAGATGAAAGACATGGGTGAAGCAGGCCATATATTTGGAGTTAAGATCCAAATTGTTCAATGTGAACTCACTCTCTTTTACAAGAGAGTTATGTTCCCGGAATCCTTGGGCGTTTTCCGCATTGTAGACTGCAAACTCATGTGTATCCTTGTTGTTATCGAAGTAACAATGAATCTTAAAATATTTCGAAAACTGAATCAAATAGAAGAAGATGAAAATAGTTCCATATGCCAATGTAGTTGGCATTTAGTGTTTGCATAATGAGTACAAGACCAGATATTTGTTGTAAAGTAAGACTGATAAGTAGATTCCAGTCCAGTCTCGGTGAAAAGTAATAGAAAACAGTAAAGAGGATCTTGAGAAACTTACATGGAACTTCCTATTATGCATTGTGCGACAAAGGAAGTTATTTAAACCTTTTTGGGTACTTGGGTACTTTGATGCCGATGCAGGTAGAATGAAGAAGAGTGGAGACCAACTTTAGGTTATACCTTCTTGCTCAAAATGGTACCATATGTTGGAGTATCAAGAAGCTGACGTGCATTACATTAAATTCAATAGAGATTGAATTTGTGGCATGCACAATAGTGGGAGTATAGGTTTTATGGATGAAGAGGCTTATAAGATACCTTAGATTTGGAAATAAAAGTTCCAATCCAGTGATGTTGTACTCTAACAACACTTTAGCCATAGCCTATGTGAAAGACCCTAAGTATCATAGCAAGATGAAGTTTTTTATAACTTGACATTGAGATTATATATAGCACGAAAAGATTGATTGATGTATAATACATTTCAGCCGAATGCATGAAGATAGACCCCTTGACTAAACCATTAGTTAAAAAAAATGTTTTCAAAGAACACATAAGTGCTTGACAGACGCAAAGCATAATATGCAGACATTATGTAATGTGTCTACATAATGATATCATATCTTTATGTCATCACTTTATGTGAATTTTTAAACGTATACAATGTCTAGTATGTCGTACAGGTGGAAAGTTTGGCTCTCTCACACGAGCAACTGCATTTGGCACTCAAGTGGAGTGAGCAAAGATGAGACATTTGTGTTCATCAGTAAAGCAACTAAGAGATCTGATATGGTAGAGAAGAAACATAAACAATATGTCGTCTTGACTCAATTGTAACTAATCAAGATGGGATCTACATAAGAAAGTTGGATCGTAACTTGGAAACCAACTTCCATTATACCTGTAGCCAGATAACAAACTCTTCAACGTTGATGTCATGAGAGATGAATTGAACAATTTGGATTTAGATGCTGAGAGTATCTAGACCTAAGTTTATATGGTGTTAATAATAACTTAGAAACGAGGTACGCTATTAAAGGAAAGAGTGACACCGTAGCATGTGTTTCATACCACATGTGCTAAGAGAACCGCATTAATAAGGAAGCAAGTGCTTCCCTGGTTCATTGTTGTTTGAGCCTCTGGGAGGAATCATCTTCTGTTGATGTCCTTATCACTTTGACAATATCATGAGGGTATGCTTCAACGTCTGCTACTTTAGCATTGTTCCCTATGATCATGTCTGATACGGTCTAAGGTACTATGATAGGAAAGCGATTGATACATATCTAAATGATATTTGGGTGAAAGGAAGATTAACTGTAATATACACATCTACGCTAGTGACTGTGACATATCCCTTATGACATTGCGTAGTCATAAATGTGGATACTAAGCATACAAGGAAGACAATCTAAGTCAAACAATGACTTGAGAGGGATTAGATTGTCATGTAAAGTGTATATAGTTAAATCTAGAACATCTGAAGCATAACTTTAATATTCCAACTACACGATGGAGAAGGTTGTTTGTACTGGTCCCATAAAAAGGATTTTTAGTACAAACACCGAAGAGAAGACGTCATGCCCACGCGGTCACGACAAAGCACTAAGTATGAATGTGAGAGAAGACAGAGAGATTGGTCCACAATCCTACAATCCACCAAGTGTGAGTGGGAGATGTAGGAGCATGAGTTGGATTAGACCCAATCAAATCCATGATCCTAAACAATAATAACTATTATTATTATTATTTGTGTTTTATTAATTAATTTAATTAATTAAATATTATATGAGATAAGGATTATGGGGTGGCAGGGTGATTATCTTGGGTGAGTGGGATAATAATAATTATAATTTTTATTTCTAAACCCCCCACTATCGGATGAAAAAAACGCATGTTATGTTTTTTCCACTTATGGAAAAAAACCCTCTATACATAGAACTTGAGGAAAAAGTTTATGTTTGAGAGGTTTGAGAAACGTTTCCCATCATCATTCTTCTCCAATCAGTGCATTTGCTGTGTAAGGCAATAATTCGTGAACCTGAGTTCAACTTTGTAACCAGGTTTTTCGCGTGGGTATTTGGGTTCAACATTTCAGATACGCTTGAAATCTTACAATTCTCAATCCAAACATTCGACAAAAGCTTTTGCACTCACATTGATCATTTTGGCAATGAAATTTATTTCATTTTCAAAAGCTAGTAGAGAGATTCATCTGCGAAGAATCCAAATGAGTTTAATCTTTTGTTCAAGTAAATTTTGAGGTATTCAAGGATCCATGAACGCGTAACGAGTCCACATATAAATCCAAACCTAGTATTTTTCTTTTGTGCTTAATTATTCATAGAAAATTTACACACACAAGAATATATATATATATATATATATATATGGATCCAAACAATGTTTGTGTGACACAATCAAAGAAGAAACGGTCTTCTTTCACTTAATAACCAATATATTATCTCTGAAGTATATGGAAAATAGGGAATTGAATTTTCATTTTCAAGTATTAGCTGTCGTAATAATATTAATTTAATTTTTTTATCATCATTTATATATTGATACCTTTATATTTAATACATTATCTTCAAATATTTGCTTAGGCAAGAATGTTTCAACCTTTAACTAAATAACCCAGTAAAACAAATAACTCTTTCCATGCTAGAACTTCGTAAAAGAAAAAGAAGAAGAAGAAATTTTCCAGTTAATTACTTTGAAATATTGAAATGTTCATTAATTAACTCAGTATACTAGTCAATTAAATTTTTAAAAAAAGAAAAAGAAAAGACCATGTCCAAGTATATAATTAAATGTAAAAGTTTGGCGATAACAAACAGTATGTTACACGGGCAAATTAAGCTTTTGATTTGTCCTTAGTTGCTGTATTAGTGTCCAATTCTGCCGAATTAACTTAATAAATCACAGCTGGCCTGGTATAAAACTAATTAATTAATTAATAACATGTGGGGGCACAGTCTTCAAAACATAATGATTAAAAAATACCTTTTGACTAATTAGAAGTTAGACCAGCAACCACTACAGTTATGACTTTCTTTTGATTTGGTGAGAGGTTATTAATTAAAATGGATTGAAACTCAATAATCCATGACCATGTATTTAATATAACTTCAGTACAAGTTTGGTTCTTGTAATATTAGACATTAAATATAATAATATTATTATATATAAGATGTTATATCATTTTTTATAATATTGACATTTCATGTGATAATTAATAATGACGTATATATATATATACTAAGAATACAACATGTATATATTTAATTGTTTAGACTAATTTAACTAGCATATTCTATTTTATGTCATAAAGCTTACATGTAATTGTAATAAAAAGAAATGACCCACTTATATTTTGATTATCTGTTCAACTATTTAGAAAATTAAGCAAATACAATACTAGGAAAATAAGAGTAATTGAGTGTTAAAATTGGAAAATCATAAATAAAAATTAAAAAAAAACTATATTTCATTTAGTCCAAATGTAAGATGGTATGTTGTTTTTATTATTATCCAATTTATAATGTAATTATTGTAATATATACTACGATATAGTTCAAATATCATCCTTTTTGAAAATACTATTAAATGTATGGTAAAATAAGACTTAAGACTTGCTCTATAATTGCATATATTATTTATTTTTTACAGAAAATTTCTTTTTTAATTGTTTATTTTCTCTTCTACAAAATATATACTAATTAATCAATGTTCTTTAAACTGGTTCATCGTTGCCGGAAAATGAAAAAAAAAAGTATCCAATTAATTATTGTCTGTTATTCACTTATTTGTGCCTATCAATGTAATTTTATTTTAATTTATATAAATAGGTCAGTTAAATAATTTGAAGACTATTTGTATATATACATATAAGAAAAATAATTAAGGCACTTAAATTTGAAGTGGTACAATATGAAGATGCAGATGCATGATGAAAGGCAGCAACACGCATGCAGAGGAAAGACAGATAGAAGAAAGGTTGTTGAGTTTCGTGCACGACTTAATTAATTAAATTTTACATAATCAAATATATATATACATACATTAATTAAACTCTCATGTAATTGTTTTCTCTACTTCCACGCCTAAAAAATTAGGGTATTTATTGAGTTTTCATTTTAGAAGTTGTAGCTTAGGGTCACCTCATATTATTTTCCAATGTTAAAACTTAAAACAATATTTTGGTCTTAAATTCTTGATTGAACTTTTTTATTAATCCTAAATATTGTTTCTTTCATTTTAAAAATTATTAAAAGTAAATCATTTTAAATTATCGATTTTCTTTGTCAATCCGTATAACCATTAAGTGAAAATTAGTTTCATCCAGAATAAAAGTAAATTATTAAAATTTTTCGAACAATATCAACATTAAAAATAAAACTTTTTATATAACCTATATATTATACAAAATAGGTACGGAAATGTATTATTAATGAAGCCGAAACTTAGTTGTGTGTATACACAAATTACATAGAATCGAAGACACTGTAGGCTTTTTTTTTAATACAAAGACACTGTAGGCTTAAATATTCAACAACAAACAGTTTTGTCATTTTTCCACAAGTAAAAAAAAGGAAAATAAAAAAATAAAAAAAAGGAAAATAAAAAAAATAAAGAAAAAGAAAAAGAAAACGAAAAACTTTGTGGCCAAGTGCGTGGTTGGTGAGGTATTTAAAAGGAGCACAAGGGTTTTGGAAATCATTAGGTCCTCTCTCTCTCTCTATGCTCCCATTTGTGAGCTTTCACTCATATTCTCTCTCTTCATTTCTCTGTCTCTCTCTCAATCTAAAGTGAAATTGAAGAAATAAAGTGAGAAAGAAAGAAAAAGAAGAAAAAGATGGGAAGAGCTCCTTGTTGTTCCAAAGTAGGGTTGCATAGAGGTCCATGGACCCCTAAAGAAGATGCATTACTCACTAAGTATATTCAAGCTCATGGAGAAGGCCAATGGAGATCCCTACCTAAAAGAGCTGGTATGTATCTATATAGTTATATATATATAGAGTAAACTACCAAGTTGGTCCCTGGATTATTGGCTCGCTGACAGATTGGGCCTCGAATTTAAGAAATTGACAAATAGGTCCCCGAATTTGTCTAACGAGTCAAATAGGTCCCCGAATTTTTCTAACGTTAGTCAAATAGGTCCCCGAATAACATGCACAGAAGGACCTATTTGACAAATGTTAGAAAAATTCGGGGACCTATTTGACTCGTTAGAAAAATTCGGGGATCTATTTGTCAATTTTCTAAATTCAAGGACCAATCTGTCAGCGAGCCAATAATCCAGGGACCAATTTAGTAGTTTACTCTATATATATATACATATAATTATATTTAACCATTCTTCTTCATTACTTAAATTTTCTTTTTATTATATATATACATAAGAAAAAAATATGAGAAACTCGAGTACAATGCTCCTACCGTCAAAACTCCATCTCCTCTCATATTAAAAAAGAAATACCAATGAGAGTTTGATTCAAGTGGTAAGCGATTTGACCTGTAAAAAAATCTTAAGTTCGTGGTCTTTTAAATGTAATTATCTTTATTAGGAGACTCATCTACAATAGCTAGTGTTAGATGTGGGTCGAATTTGAATTAGTCAGAATAAAATTGCAGATAAAAAATGGACAACCATAAAAAAAAAAGAAATAAAAGGGACAAAGAGGTTTTAAGAGTGAAGAGAGAGAAAGATATTGGGTTTTTTTTTTTTTGAGTGTTTGAAAGTTTTTTCTCCCTAGCTACTTGTTTTTCACTCATATAATTCTTAATTTGTTTTGTTTTCTCTTGGGAAGCTTCCTTCATGTTTCTTCCAATTCGTCACAAAATTGGACTTCATTTAGTTCATATATACTATTTTTTTTTTCCTTTTAGCTTTTAGACTTTAGTTTTGGTATCACTAGGGGTCGATTGATGATCTTAGGTAGTCCATGTGTATTATCTCATCATTTACTATGGACTAAATCAACATCCAACTAAACAAGTAAAGTTTTGGTCAATGGGTATACTTAATTAATTAAAACTATGGATCAATAATCAATCAAACAAATTTTTTTAAACATTTTCTTTATAATATAATTCTAATATTGTGGGTTGTTGACAAGTGCAGGGCTTTTAAGATGTGGAAAAAGTTGCAGGCTTCGATGGATGAATTATCTGAGACCAGACATAAAGAGAGGGAACATCACTCCTGAAGAAGACGACCTTATCATTAGAATGCACTCTCTTCTTGGGAACCGATGGTCTCTAATTGCCGGGCGATTACCAGGAAGAACAGATAATGAGATCAAGAATTACTGGAACACCCATCTGAGTAAGAAGTTCAAAACACAATTATCAAGACCTCAACAACAATTACAATCACTTAACGACGACAACAAGAAGAAGAAAAAGAAGAAAAAGCCCATCAAGAACAACAAGAAAAACAAGTCAAATAATCCTAATAACAAGGTGGGAGAGGATGATAATAATGATGAAGATGATGGAGATATTAATGATGAAGAGAAGAAGACAAACATTTATCTACCCAAAGCAATTAGGGTTAGGTCTTTTGTGTCTATTCCAAGAAATGATAGCACCACCACATTGACCTTCGATTCCAATAACAATGGTGGATCATCTTCAGCAAGTGGATCTTCAAGCCAAGATCATCTTCATGAGGAAAGCCCAGAATTAATGGTGATTCACAAAGAGGTGAATTATCATGATGATGATGATGGTGAAGGGTTTGGATTTTTCATTGAACAACAAAATAATATTGACCAAGCCAACCAAGACATTAATACTGTGAATTTTGAATGCCACTCACTGGAGAAGCTATATGACGAGTACTTCCAGCTTCTGGAGAATAATAATAACAATAATATTTGTGATGAATATCATCAAGGGGAATTGGATTCTTTTGCTCAATCTTTATTTGTCTAAGAAAGACATGTACTAATTAGAATTACAGATGCAAAATTATAAATAAATAAAGGTCAAAGTTCAAATTTGGTCCCATATTTTTTGCTAAGTTCCCAATTTGATCCTATATCTTTATTTGTTGCACTTTTGGTTACATATCTTTGCAAAAGGTCTCAATTTAGCCTAGATCTTTTGGTCAAGTTGCAAAATTGGCGTCATATCTTTGCAAAAAGATCAACCATTAGTTGATCCTTTTGTAAAGATTGAGACTACTTCTCCATCTGACTTAAAGATATAGGACCAATTCTGCAATTGACATGTGTGTGAATATAATTATATATAGAGCTCTCAATTCTCATAATTGTCTGTTAACTTGTTTTTAATTGGTCAGATCAATAATTAACCAGCTTAATTTCTTTGAAGAAGAAATGTATTTTTGTCAGTTTATATGCTTTAGTTTTCGCATGATTTAATAGCCTTTATTTTCTTTAATTTATCTTTTTTTCCCTTGCAGTGTGGATAATTTGCACTACGAACTTCCAAGATATAAGGATATGTAAATTAAAAAATAATAATGTTATCAATGCTGTTTACTGTAAGAAAAATATTTAAAAGCAATTTTCAAGCGTGTTTATACCTAAAAACAAAAATGTCAAATGTTCAAATTGGTCCTAAATAATATATGCCCCTAAATTCATTTTGTCTTAGATGTTTAAGAAGTTTTCTTCCCCACTATATAGGCTTAGTCGCCCTGGGTTCAGGCTCGCTTTTGTTCACCGTTTTTATTATAATAAAAAAATGTTTCAGAAATTTCATATTAGTCCATAATATCTCCACTGAGTTTTATTTTAGTCTCAAACTAGGGAATATGCAGTCATATCTCTCTTGTCTTAAGTTCAAATTTGTTGAGTTCAGAGCTACGACAACCAGTTGCTTTTGACAAGTTCTTTCTCTATCTAGTTGATACTATAAACAAATAAGGTCAAATCGACTCTCAAAAGTGAATAGCTTGTTTCATGATCAAATGAATAAAGTTAGTCATATATATCTAGTTTTAAGTTTGAATGCGACGATCAAAGTTAGAGCTATAAGTTTTCCTTAATAATGAGTACTTTTTTTTTTGCCTGGTTGGGACTTTTAGCAAGAGAGGTCAATTCAAGCTCAAAAATAGGTTTGGGATCAATTTTTAATAATTTGTTATGTTTTGGTCGTAGTTCTGAACTCATTATATTTAGACTTGAAAAGAGAAATATATGACGAAATATTGTGAAACAAACGGCCCATTTTCAAAATTTGGTTTGATTTTGCTTGTTGACAATTTTAGCTCAATAGAGATAAAGTAATTGTAAAAAACAATCATAGTTCAATTTGGGACCAAAATAAAATTAAACATTTATGACTAATACAGAAGTTCTGGAATATTTAAAACTAATTTAAACATTCCACTATATAAAAATATAACAAGTTATTGTTATTTATTATTATTTTTACAGCCCACTTGTAAAGTTGTACAGTTGTACTACATGGTGTATTATCAAGTGGGCATTTAATTGTGTTATTTTTACAGCCCACTTGTAAAGTTGTACAGTTGTACAGTTGTACGGTACTCGACTATAGTTGTCGTTAATTAAGAGACCATAATCTAATCTTAGGTAAACTCATAATTAACATTAAATAAGCCCCACCACATATATATATTTATGCATATTTATTGACATATTAATTTAAGTTAAACTTAAAATCCAATTGGTTGAAATATTTAATTTTATTATTGATTCATTTTTATATTTAAAATGAAATCAAACATATAGTTCAAAGTCTCAAATTGGTCTCTTATGTATGAGATAGATTTCAAATTAGTTCTTTATCTTTCATTTGTTTCAGATTGGTCCTATATTTTTTCATGATGTTTCAAATTGGTTCAATAAATATTAAATGTGGTAATATATCTCTCATTTCAAGCTTAAATACGATAAATCTATATCTATGAGTTTATTTTGACGAGTACTTTGAAACCATCAACAAACATGATCAAATTGAGACCCAAAAGTGAATAACTTGTTTCACAGTCAAACAAGTGGAATTGGTTATATTTCTCTCATTTTGAGTCCGAAAGCGATAAGTTTGAAATTATGTGCTAACTTTTGAAGAGTTCTTTTTCAGTTTAGTTAAAATTGCTACTAAAAATGTTCAAATCACATCTCGAAAATAGGTTTGAGACCAATTTAAAATATAATGAAAAGATGTAAGACCAATTTGAAACAAATAAAAGATAAAGGATCAATTTGAAATCAACCCCATATATATCCATATATATATATATATATAACTCAACCATTTACACAAATTCATAAATTAAGGCCAAAGTGCAAATTTGGTCCCATATCTTTTGCTTAGTTCCTAATTTGGTTCTGTATCTTTTTTTTTTTTGTAATTTTGGTCATATATCTTTACAAAAGGTTCCAATTTTGGTCTCATATCTTTTAATCAAGTTGCAGAATTAGTCTCATATCTTTGCAAAATGATCAACCATTAGTTGATCCTTTTGTAAAGATATGAGACCACTTCTAAACCTGACCCAAAGATATATGACCAATTCTTCATTATCCCAGAGATATGAGACAAAATCTGCAACAAAACAAGATATGGGACCAAATTGGAACCTGACCCAAAGATATGAGACCAAAAGTGCAATAGAAAAGAAAGATATGGGACCAAATTGTGAACTCAATAAAAAATATGAGACCATATTTGCATACATTTTTACATTATAATTTTCATTTTGAGATCAATATATATAGCTACCATTCATTTCCTTGTGGGAGGAGTAGATATATAGGTGAAGCACAAACCGTAAAATTATTAGGTACTATATGTTTTATCACAGACTGACTATATTTATATATAATTACAACTTGAAAATTATTTTAAGCAAGGAAACTAGAAGACAGAGAACAATATTAATTAACTAATTAGTATATACAAATCCTAGACATTAAAAAAAATGTAAGAGTTAGATTTGTTTATTTGATTATGAATCCAGAGGCCTGCAGAGTTGAGATTCTCATTATTGTTATTGATTTAATTATATTGATCAATTTCAATCGCTACATTTTTTTTTAATTTCAATGTTGCAATATAAAATGAGTAACTTGAGAGAGCATATATTAAATAATATGCTAAAGTACACTTTTGGTCCCATAACTTTGGCAAATATCTCAATTTGGTCCCATAACATTTTTTGTTGCAATTGTGGTCCCATAACTTTGGCAAAGGTCTCAAAACTATTTTTTTTACAGTTTTGGTCCCATAACTTCTGAAAACGTCCTACCGTTGGTCCCAAGCTAATTTCCATTCATTTTATGTCGTTAACGATGATCTGACATATTGAGTTAAATGATGATGTGGCAAATATGGAATAAGTGGATTTAACGGAAGATAATGGATGGAAATCAGCTTGGGATCAACGGTGAGACAATTTCAAAAGTTATGGGACCAAAATTGCAACAAAAAAATTTATGGAACAAATTGAGACGTTTGGCAAAATTATGGGACCAAAATTACAACAAAAAAAGTTATGGGACCAAATTGAGACCTTTGCCAAAGTTATGGGACCAAAAGTGCACTTTAGGCTAAATAATATATTGTTGATAGAATAATTTAAATTTGTAATTTTGAAGCAATCCAAGAAATTAAATTTTAGGCAAAAAAAAAACTAATTAAATTGAAGGCCAAAGTCTCAATTTGGTCCCATGCCTTTTGCTCAGTTTCCAATTTGGTGTCATATCTTCTTTTGTTGTAGATTTGGTCTCATATTTTTGGGTCAATTGCAGAATTGGTCCTATAACGTTCGGTCATGTCCAGAAGTGGTCTCATATCTTTGCAAAAGGATCAACTAAACGAATGGTTCTTTTGCAAAGATATGGGACCAATTTTACAATCTAACCAAAAAATATGAGACCAAAAATGATATGGGACCAAATTAGGACGTTTTGCAAAGATATGAGATCAAAAGTGTAACAAAAAAAGGTACTGAGCAAAAGATATGAGACTAAATTTACACTTTGACCTAAATTAAATGTTAAATTTTAGAAGAAAAAATATGATGGCTTGCTTTTTTTTTTCTTTTCATAGAAGTATTTAGGGTAAATTTCACTTTGGTACCCTGTCCTTTTGACTGGTGCCAATTTGGTACCTTGTTCTTTTAAAAGTGACACTTTGGTACCCTGACCTTTAAACCATTACCACTTTGGTACCCAATTTCATTTTCCCGTTAAATTTTGATGGTGAATATCACGTGAGGCGCACAAGGGACCCAAAAACACCAAACCAGTCATTCTCCTTTCACAAATTGCGATTCACATAGCCAAAATTGCGAGTCACACCGTTAAGGGATGATAGAATTTTGGCCATGTGACTTCAATTTTGGCCGTGTGAATCGCAATTTGTGAGAGGAGAATGGCTAGTTTTGTATTTTTGGGTCCCTCATGCGCCTCACGTGACTTTCACCGTCAAAATCTAACGGTAAATTGAAATTGGGAACCAAAGTGGTAACAGTTTAAAGGACAAGGTACCAAAGTGTCACTTTTGAAAGAATATGGTACCGAAGTGGAATCGGTCAATAAGACTGGGTACCAAAGTGGAATTTACCCAAGTATTTATCACACCCTTATTATACAATATTTTCTTTCTTTCTTTAAAATGACAACTTATTGGAAAATATATTTCTTCAAACTCTAAAGTTATTATTGACCAAAATAGGAAATTCTTAGCTAGCTAGGTTGTTGACTTTAAATAATATTGTATTAACTACATATTTTGTTGGATACACTTATTATTGTTGGATATCATTACATGGCATCATAAAAACTTTTAATTAAATAATTTATAAATGGCTAAATTTTGGAAAAATTATTATTTCATATTAGCCAAATACCGGTTCCATTTTGGTTCCAGATTTTTTGAAAGGTGACATTTTAATACTTATTCGTCGTTAGCACTTTGGTATCCAAAACTCGTTTTTTTTTCGTTACCTTTTGATGAAAAAAAAACATGTGCAGGTCACGTGCATGTTTAAAAATACGAAATTCACCCTCCTAAACTCATGTTTCACGATTCAGCCTAAAAAAAACAAAATCCTCTACATTCAAATACATATTGAATCATGTTTTTTGGTGGCAGAATCGTGAAATCTGAGTTTAGAATGAAGGATTTCGTATTATTGACTATGCACGTGACTTTTTCTGTCAAGAGCTAATGGAAAATAGTTTTTGGGTACCAAAGTCCTAATGGCGAATAGAACAGGATACCAAATGTCACTTTTGAAAGAATAAAGTATCAAAATATGTTGGACTAAATTTTGCTTAATGAGTTTTTAATTAATTAATTGTTTGTTTAATTAAATGGGATTATGTTTTTGATAATGACAAATATTTGTTAATCAATCCCAAACTCTGAAAGTTGATCTTTAAAAGTGATTAGTTCACTTCTTGGCTTTTGAAAACACTTTTTCTAAAATTTTGGCTTTCAAGAAAACGTTCCTTTGTTGTCTGTGTGATGCAGGAGATCAAGTACAAAAAGCAAACATGCTACCTACTCTGCTTATCAACACTCTGAATATTTTTGAAGAACTTAAGACTACAGTGTTGAAGGTACTGATGAAGCTGTGTGCTGCTCAAAACCAGGAAAAGCGATGTTAAGGAAGCATAAAAATGTTGAAGCTCCATCCAAGCATTAAATGCAAGATCAAATCGAAGATTGATCAAGATTTCGAGATGGACATCCTTGCTCTGATTTTCAGAAAGAGCCGTTGCATTTTTGCACCATTGAAGCTCCAGCTCCTAACGACTAGTTCCTTCAGAGGCCCTATATATATGAAGCAGAACAAGAAATGAAGAGATATATAAGATACAACGCACAAATTTTCTCTCTGTATTCTCTTCATCTTAGCTTAGTGCTAAACAGTCTTAGTGACTATTCTCTTAGTGAGAAAAACTCAAATCCTTTCTACTCTTACTGTGTAGTTCGTAGAAGGCTATTCTAGCTTCTTGCGTGAAACCCTTGGGGCGAGCCTTAGTTTTTAAGGTTAGATAAGTTTTGTAATAGCTTAGAAAGCTTCTTGGTGATATTGGATTATTATTGTACTTGTGTGCTTGTAAAACCAAGTGTGGTGAACCCCCGTGAAAAGGGTTAGCTCTTGTGTAGTTGTTATCCACATTATAAAAACTCTCTTGTTGTGTGCTTAAGGAGTGGGCGTAGCATCAGGTGCAAACTTGGTGTGAACCACTAAATATCGTAGTGTGATCTTCCTGATCTCTCAACTCCTTATCTGTCATTTCCTTACTGTGTGTTTTGCAGGAACTTCTTTTAAGGAACTGAGTTGGATAAACTGAAAAAGTTTTTAAAATACCAATTCACCCCTCCCCCTCTTGGTTGTTTCATTTACACTAATGAAATAGACCGGTCCATATCTCAAGGTACTAAAGTGTAATTTACCCTAAAAACAAATATGATAAAAAAGAGGATAGGTAGGTAGGTGGGTAGGCGTACTAATCTACTTTGTATTATTGTTATATAACTTAAGATTGTGTACATACATAAGAAAGTAACAAATTTTACAACACTTCTATTTTTATTTATTTAGTTTTTATTCTACTCTTTGATCACATAATTGGCTAATTAATCAATTACCAGATGATTGTTTTACTAATTTAAAAGTTAATGTTGTGACATGAGCAAAAATTTGAGATTGAAGATATATGTTAATCAATTGAACTATCCGAACTTTCTGATAGTGATGAACTTTTGAAACTGAATTCAGCCATGTCTCCCAGCAAATTATACAAAATTAACACATGATGACACTATGACAAATGACTGTGTGATTAATTATATAATATCAATAATAGATTAACTAATTAATCAGTTAGCTAGCTTGGCTAAAGAGACATTATTAATGTTGTTATCACTGTTATATTATATTAGGCTTAAAGTAAACATAAAAATAGATAACTATGGTACATATTAATTATATAGTGATCAGTCCATATTCTATCGAGTATTTCAATGATATTTTGGGGTATTTTATATTAATATGGAGTCAATTGCATGATTTTATGATCTTTTATGATAGAATATGGTACCTTGAGGTTTAGTGCTTAATTGGACTATTTTGTTGCTAATTGTGTGATTTCTCTCGAGTTTAATGTTTATTGTTTGTTTGATCCTTTTTATTTTGAGAGTACACATAGTGTTTGATGTTTTTGACAGGTTTGAAAGAAGTCTGAAGCATTGGAAGCCTCAAGAAAGAGCCGATGATACAAAAAAATGAACCAAGAACTGAATCATAATTATTTAGTGCAGTTTTCGGTAACTCACAGGTTACAACTATCCGGCGAATTTCGAGCAGAATTTCGTCTTCTTAAGCTTAAGCCCAATTCTTGATGGATTTGATCTAGTCCAATTGGAAATGATATAAAATTAAATATAATATGTTCCTAGATCAATTATGGGGGGTCATCATCCACAACCGCGTATAGCCGCCTATCATCTTCTTGTTCTTGATCTATCACTATTTTGCATCTTCATGGAGCTTCTTATGGTGCCTTGGCGGTTCATTCTGGATTTGGGTTTGTTATTGTTCATACTTGCATTATGAGTAGCTAAACCCCTTACTCTAGAGGAGTGATGGATTAAAACATGAGCTAGGAGCTTCATCTAGGGATCTTTCTCACATTCGGATTAGGATTTCCTTCTTGTTTCTATTTTCTGGTTTTGACTTGGAAACTAGTTGTGATTCTTGTTCTTGGTTTTAGATTGGGAGTTTGAACTTAATTCTTCCATTTACATCTTAATTGTAACCCATTGGGTGAATTCTAGTTTGGTTATAATTATTGATGTATTAGCTCTAACAATGGTGATTGTTGGAGAGATTCTGACTCTTAATCAATGTTATCATCGTCAATTCAATTAGGTTTTCATGTCTTGTTATGGATTTATCTTGTTTGAGATGTCTTTATGATAAGTTTGTTGATCTAAGTTACTGAGTTAGTGACTATCTTAGGATGATTAATGTGAGATACTTCTGACATATCTATTTATAGTGATGATTGCTTGATCCAATTGCTCAGCCGAGTGCCTTTCCTCAGTGGTTATTTAATCCATTATCTTGTTTTTATTTTCAATTTAGTCTTTATAATAAAAAATCACAAAATTATTGTTTTATTCAATTCTTGTCTTAGTTGTTAATTAGAAATCTTAAAAGAACATTTCTTGTTACTTTAGTTCGATCAGTAGGAATTTAACATTATTTACTTTTAAACTACTAAGAAGTTCCTCGAGATGTTCGACTCGGATTGCACCTTTTTAGTGCATTTTATTTCGGTATTTTAGCCACCTTGTTACAGGTTTGGTCATATTGATATGGCAAAAACAAAACTATAAATCACCTATATGTAATCCAAAGAGGTCAATGAATTAAAAATATTATTTTAATTTTTACTTTTGGCTTTGGTCTATTTTTTACCTAACAACCTTTTTTTATAAAAACATATATGACTTGTTTGTGAATATTTAGGAAGAAATTATATTTCATATGGCATATATACGTATATACACATATGTATGTGTCAGTATATGTGACATATATTTGTCAAATTAAAAATGGAAAGTAAATTAAAAAGTTCTGTTATTGGGATGGGAAGCCATATTAGTATATTACAAATTGCATGGTTGGGAGTTTCAAACTACTGTGCTCAAGTTTTGTAAATAATAAAAAAATTGTTAATTATTTTATTTATGATCTTGGGTTAAATTTAAAGCAATCTTGGAATAAATTATAATTAGTTATAACCAAATTTGTTAATTTTTTTTCATCAATTTATGTTCATGTGAGAGTTCTTTTGAGCTATTGAGGAGTCCATTGTGATTTATGAAATTCCACACTAGAATGGTGAATACTTTGGGTTTTCCAAATCTTTTGAATGTAAAGGTCTTCATTCCCTACTTAGGATACACATCAGAAGAGAACTCCACTTTTTGAAGAAACCTCATTAGTTGTTTTTCTCTATCTTTTATATATCTTAGATTTTCTTGATCCGATACATTATATATAGATTGATGAGAAATGTCTGTTAGTAAGAAAATTAATAGTAATTTTAAAATTTATATCTTTAATGCAAGTGTACAATGTAGAAAATAGTATAAAATCTGAGTACCAAGTATCGTTCCACATGGATTTTAAGGAACAAATACTTTTTTTTTTCGTGAAATAATGAATTAATGAATATTAATTCGAGACAAGTATTAGATTATTTCGATTAATCTTAGCTAACAGAGCGAGTAAGATTGTAGAAGACAAATAATAAAAAGAAAACAAAAAAATTAAAAACGAGTACTTCACGAATTGAAAGATTTCCTTAGGTTTGATTCCTACGTGATTCAATGAAATACCTTTGTTGATGATAATTGAAAATATTATGAATTAAACTAATCCCGAACACTAAAATACTTATAAGCACTATTTAGTGTCAAATAAGCCTATTAAACATAAACAATCTATTTGTTATCATGGCAGTTAATTTACTTTAATGCTTTAAGTGGAAGTTCGTTATTGAGTTCTCTTAGGCTATCAAATACACAAGTCCTACTAACAAACACTTATAAATTAGCATGTAATAAGTCGGTGTCTAAGAGCAATTAAACCATGACCCATCTTAAAGGTCTCTTTTGGAGTACAATTAATACTTCCTAATATCTTGGTAGAGATCTAATCAAGAACTCAGGAATAGGCTAAACTTCTTGTCTTCGTCTCGCTACACACTCGCATCTATGACAAAAAACTAAGAAAGCATAAGGAAAACAGTGTTTGGTGGCCTAGTGACTGAAGGGTGAATTTCTCATAATGACGAGCTCTATTTCTAGACAAAATTTGGATTTGAGCCGTCGTGGCACAGTGACGACGTACTAGATTCTTAGTAAATTTGCAGTTGGAATGTGATTCTCGAGATCTTGGCGGTGCAGACTTTGCATACACAGCAAGAAAATTTGAGTCATTGTTGATCCAAAATTAATTATTTTATCAATATATACAAGTTAAAAAATATATAAAATAAATAAATGACTTAGATAAAAAAAATTTGGCCCGGTGACCCGGCGCGGGTATGACAGGGTCGGGTCTCGGGTCCAGCCAAAATCGGGCCTGTGTACACCCGTAGTTAGGATTATAATGATTGTGATTTTATTCAATTGACAAGGTTTAAGATGTTAATGCATGTGAGTTTTTGGTCTTTTATGTTTTCTAAAATGCATGATGCTTCTATGTCGGTATGATTAGGGGATGAATTTTGGGTTGAATGATGGGTGAAACTCAAATGATTTATCTGTTTTCCTGTTATTTGAAGATTAGAGGAGGCAAGGTAATATTCATGTTAGACTTTGTGGATAAATAAGGATCATTTGGTCACAAGCTATCTCTTCCATATTGCCATGACTGTCGTCGGTTTCCTGTAGGCATTGTGCTTGCCGGCGAGATGCTTGCAAGCTGCTCTATTTTAGGGGAAAAGTTTTATTTTCATTGTAAAACTTGCTATTTCCTTCCCTTATTCTTTCTTGTTCACCTTTTGTTCATGAAAAATGAATTATTAAGAATCTTTAATTTCCATTTGTTAAATAAATGTAAGGAATGTAGAAAGGAAGTGTTGGATAAATATGGTGACAATTATTGTGAAGCTTGAATATGAAGTGATATCTTGAGTATGTATCTGACTATTTTTGAATGGAATATATTGATGGAGATTATGCCCTAGGGCCAATCACCTTATAGATATGTTGTAAACATATCAATTAATTTATAGAGATAAATTAATGGTTATCACATTATTAGCATGTTTACTGTGATAACAGTCCGTGATTAATTATAAGATAATTAATCTAAAACTGTCTCTGGTCGATCATTCGAGTGGGAACTTGAATTGAACTAAGACCAGCATGACNATAAATTCCAACAAATTGGAAAGGGGCTAGGCGCATGGCTTGGTATCTCTTTGGGAAGATTTGATCTTCCAAATTGATTCTCCAAGATTGCATTTAGATCCAAATTATAATATTAAGGTAATATTATAATTAGGAATTCAAGTCCTAAAATCATGATATCTCATGATATAATGATTTAATAATTTGATAATTATTTAATTTTGGGAAACCCTAATTATAATTATCAAAGTCTAAACCCTATATATAGATATAAGGCCTAAGTCGACTAATGACTCTAGTCTCTCATACCTTGTGAATTTCGACTTAGCTACCAAAAGTTCACAAGTCCAAAAGTGTTTTGAGTCTTGGTGAAAGTTTGTGAGAGAAAACACAACCCTAGACTTTCTAGAGAGAGAAAGTGGCGCAAACCCTAAAATAGTTTTAGGATTTGTGAGTTGAGTTGTGTGTGAGATCAAGAACATCATTCTTGATCTAGAGGTGCCATCTATCTTGGAGTTTGAGAAGAGTTCTTGAATCCAAGAACACCGTAGATAAGGCTCCCGGTTTGCTTGGAGAAGTAAACGTGGCTAGCACCTAGGCATCTACCAAACTGTTCGTGTGGATCACCGGTGGAGGGAGCACACTCGGAGTGGACTCCTCAAATTCGTAGACGCAAAGAACAGCCATTGACTTGGTAAATTCTTGACCTTATACCGATACAGATTCATATAGCGGATCTATTGGGAAAGAAATCGCTTGTATGTTTAGTTTTTTTTGTTTTATACACGTTTCCGCTGCGTTACATGCATGGCGATTTCCCAACATTGCTAGAGTCCGCTCTCGACTTGTAAGTCATAGGGATGACTTGCTGCCAACTTTACGTGGGGCCTACTGGGTCACACACGAACAAGATCAAGATGCCAATTCGGGACGCGAATTAAAGTNAAATCAATAATAATAATATATATATATAGGTAAGTCGAATTTTTGGGGCTATTGGATCTAAATATTAATGTAATATTTTAATTCAATAAAAGGGCCTAAAATTCGAATTTAAAGTTGAATTAAGATATTAGGGTAATATCTTAAATCAATATGGTTGGAAAATAACAAATTAGTTATAACTACCTAATTGTTAGGTTTGTTATTTTAGTTTATTAAATTTCCAACAAACCCCATGGACTAGGCGCATGGCTTGGGGACTCTCCTTGGGAAGATTTGATCTTCCAAATTTGATTCTCCAAGATTGCATTTGGATCCAAATTATAATATTAAGGTAATATTATAATTAGGAATTCAAGTCCTAAAATCATGATATCTCATGATATAATGATTTAATAATTTGATAATTATTTAATTTTGGGAAACCCTAATTATAATTATCAAAGCCTAAAACCTATATATATATATATATGAGAAGGGCTAAAGTCGACTTATGCATGAGTCTCTCATACCTTGGGAATTTCGACTTAGCCACCAAAAGTTAACAAGTCCAAAAGTGTTTTGAGTCTTGGTGAAAGTTTGTGAGAGAAAACACAACCCTAGACTTTCTAGAGAGAGAAAGTGGCGCAAACCCTAAAATAGTTTTAGGATTTGTGAGTTGAGTTGTGTGAGAGATCAAGAACATCATTCTTGATCTAAAGGCGCCATCTATCTTGGAGTTTGAGAAGAGTTCTTGAATCCAAGAACACCGTAGATAAGGCTCCCGGTTTGCTTGGAGAAGTAAACGTGGCTAGCACCTAGGCATCCACCAAACTGTTCGTGTGGATCACCGGTGGAGGGAGCACACTCGGAGTGGACTCCTCAAATTCGTAGACGCAAAGAACAGCTATTGACTTGGGTAAATTCTTGACCTTATACCGATACAGATTCATATAGCGGATCTATTGGGAAAGAAATCGTTGTGTACTTTTATCTTTGGTTTAAAATTTTATTCGCTTCCGCTGTGTGCACCGCGATTTCCCAACATATATATGCTATGGGCAAAAGAGAAATTGAACTGATTAATAACTATGTTTGTTATTGTAATGATGATGAGTTTTATGCTTGAATGATGAAGTGATACCTTGGGTATGTATTTAACGATCTTGAATAGAAAGTTTATGCTATGGGCATAACATAAATTGAGCTGATTATTAACTATGTTTGATATTGTAATGATGTTGAGTTTTTTTATGGGGATAGAAGGAGTTAGGTGGTGGCTAATATTATTTTTAGGGATATAAGGGGTCGGATGGTGGTCAATAATATTATTTATGGGAATATAAGAGGCTGGGTGGCCAATATTATTTTGGAGATATAAGAGTACGAAAGGTGGGCAGACGAACATGTGACGAAGGAAACGAAGTTTAATTCAGGGACTTGGTGAACTTCTACTTGGTTAATGCTTTGTTGGTTCGCTTAACTTTGGTAATGATATCGTGAAATATTGGAGAATGATTTAGAAATTTTGAAAAGAGAATTCAAGGCAATTAGTATACAAAATGAAATTTTAAAAGTTAGATGATTTTCTAAGCTTATGATAAAAATTTAGAAACAAATGAAATAAAAATGATTCAAGTTTATTCTATATTTGACATGTGATATTTTTTAGTAGTAATTAATAATTGATAAAGTTAGAATTTATTTTCAAGAAAATTGATATCTTGGACATATTTATACAATAAATCTAATGATATAATTTTTTTAAAAAAATAAAGAACTCCTTTTTTAATAATATACCGGATATATATATATATATATTTATATATGGCAGGATTGCCATAATAGTAATAATAATAACACTAACAGTTTATAAAATTTGTTAACAAAATTAGCTAAATTATTACAAGTTATTTTAGTTGATAAAGTATTATGACTTTTTTTTTGGATTGCTTATTTGAATATATCTATCTATATATATATATATAAGCTTACGCCATCAAATATGGGATACAGATATATAGCTTCTTATTTCAAAAGATATTGTTATCAAATTTTAAATTAGAAAGATATTTTCACACAAAATCTCATTTAAATTTAAAAGTTAAAATTGACTCATTTATTATATACTATGGACAATTTCTTTTTGACCCAGCATCCCCTCACAAACTATGAATCTCATCACTTTCATTCTTGTTGCTAACATTAAATCAAAACCCAAACGTTCATTTGTGACTTGTTTTATTAATTTGTACAAGTTGAAACATTAGATTTGAATCGTGAGTGTGAAATCGTTGATTTTGACACGACGACTTATGATGTGTCTCTCTTGTTGCTTCTTTGGAGAGGCTTTGTTCGATTATTAGTAAGATGTACGAAGACTATATAAATTATCCTATAAGTTAAGATTCTTTGATACCGTTGTTGAGTAGAGGTAGAAAGGTGTAGTCATCTATTCTTCTGAAAGAGGAGAGTGGCTTCTCATCTTTGTCCCATTGAGAGTTTGGTTGATAATTGTTTATGATAATGTTATGAATTAACTATTGTCATCTCCAACAAGAATTAGAAACTTTAAATGATCTGGAGTGTGAGTCTATACACTTTAAACGTAACAATTGATGATGGATTTTATAGTGTTTGAAAAGTACTATTGGATGTGATTATTATCAATGTCGATTTAATTGTGTTTGCAGATGCTCCCTTGTGATGGGTTGAGACAGATTATAGAATTTCTCCTCATGCATGAGTGGAGACGGATTACTCCCTCATGTTAAATTGAGACAAATTTGTTAATTACTCCTTGATGTCGGGTTGGGACAGATGTTTATTACTTCCCGATGTTGGGTTGAGACGGATGGATGTATGAATTGATATGACTTACTTTAATTGGTTATTATTTTGCATTGAAGGTTTTGTTTTCCTTATCTTTTTAAATTTCTATTATTGGAATTACTACTACTTGAGATTTTTGATATATGACTACCCGTTCCCCATGTCGTGGCATTTTGCACCACAACGGAATGAGTTAATCACTTGTTGAGTTATGACTCGCCCCTTTTCCCTTTAATTTCAAATTCAAGAACACTTCAGACATCTACTCTAGCATAAGAAGGAAGTAGAGTCAAGACCTACATTTCGTTCATGTGGGTAGTTACGTTTCAGCAAATTGTTATTTAATCCTCTAAGTTGTCAGCTCCCCTATTACTTAGAGGGTAGTCTTGGGAAATTTTGTTTTATGTTGACACTATTTTGTAAGGTTTGATGTAACCGAAGTTGGAAATTCTGATTTATGAATAATATCGTTATGCAGACTATGATAGTATTGTTATTGTAGGTATTACTTTGATATATGAGTTGTTGCTTTGTGCTTAGGAATATATGAAGGTAGGCTTACGACGTGAGTTTGGTCCACGTCCGTGCTAGTCATGACTTCCCAAAAGGGGGTCATGACACTCTTAGATTTGATACATATACTTGTGTGTGCCTTTTATACTTGTCCTTACTTTATACCTTAGACATTTGTGTTCCTTTGAGTTGTTGGAATTTCTTGAATTGTTGTATGGATCATGGTCAAGTGAGTGTCTTAGTCCTACTGAGAATTTACCAAAATTCTCACCCTACTTCCCCTCAGATTTTGTGTTAAAGGAAGAGGAAGAATTAGAGGAGATTGTATCCCGTGACACTGCTTGAAGGTTTTCTTTTTCTCCTAGCGAAAGTTCTAGGAAATATAAGTTCAGCTTAATGTAATTGATGTTTCTTTCAACCTTGTTGTCTGTTTTTGGGCTTTGTGTGGCTATTTCTGAGACTGAGCCTCTTGTATTTTGAGATTTGTTATGTAACAGATGATGAAATTCTAGTTCTGTTATGGCTAGTGGACTTCTGTTTATGTTTATTTTTCTATATATGCATAATTACATAAGAGGATATCACAAACAACTTTCTATTTAGTTATTGGATGTCAAGTTATGTATTGAACTAACATTGAAAACCAAGATACCTATAATCTCCTGTAAGCCTATTAAACTTACCTAACCCACCTTTATGTCTATGGAAATTAGTTAATTTAGTACCTTGATAACTCTATAAATTTGAATTATTTAGGCATTATTTAAGGTTTATTTGAGAGACTTTTGTGTTGTTTTAATGAGATTAAAGCCTAGTTTGAGTCATATGTTTGATTTTTATACTTTTTATTCAGTTTTTAGTATTTTACGTATTATTATAATTTTTCTAGTATATTTTTATTAGTTCATCATCATTCATAAAGATCAATCCTTATCTCGTTCTTATCCACATAGTAGATAAAGGTTTTTAATCAGTTTAGTGAAAAAGAAGACCTAAGGAGGAAGAATCATGATCGAGTTTAAAATCTTAATTGATCTATGCCATCACTAAGCCGTTATTCAGTTTTTGAGCATAACATCATTCAGTGACTTTGACATTTGGCATTGTCTTCTTCATGTTTCCTTAGGTTTTTGTGAAGTACTCGTGTTTGGTTTGTTTTTATTGTTTATTTTTGTTATTTGTTTTCCACGCTTTCACTTTCTTTGGTAGCTCAGATTAATCTCAACGATACAATATTGTGCTTAATATAATATTCCATTGTTAAACTCCTTATGGGACAATACTTGGTATTCAAATTTTATACTAGTTTTGATACTATACACTTGCACTAGGGATTTATAAATTTTAGAACTTATTTATTATTTTCTTTTAGGCTAAATTACACTTTGGTACCCTGTGGTTTAATCCTATTTCACTTTGGTACCCTGTGGTTTGAAACCTGACACTTTAATACCTTGTGGTATTCTCCATTAACACTTTGATACCCTTTGGAGCTATTTTGTAATTTTAAGCATAATAAATTTTGCAAAAATTATATATTGACCCCAAAAAATTTTCAAAAAATTATAAATAGGTCCTTGGATACATATTATCTAGGGACTAAAATAAAAATTAAAAAATTTTTGGGGTCAATATGTGATTTTTGCAAAATTTGTTATGGTTAAAATTACAAAATAGTTTCAATGAATACCAAAGTGTTAATGGAGAATGCCACAGGGTACCAAAGTGTCAGATTTCAAACCACAGAGTACCAAAGTGTAATTTACCATTTTTTTATTAAAGATAAATCTCGCAACAAGTTTTTGGCGTTGTCGCCGAGGAGTTTTTTATTTTGGAATATTATTTTGACATTGTGAAGTGTTTAGCATATTGAGACTGAGCTTGTTTTTATTTTATTTAATTTAGGATAAGATAATCTTTTTGGTTTGATCTTCGATTTGATTTTCTTGGACAAGATAATCTCTTCGATTTGATTCTCAATTAGAATTTTAGGATAAGATAATTAAAAAAGAAAAAAAATTGACAGCGGAGGATTAATCCTTAGCCTATGGGGTTGGGGGATATTTTGGACAACCAAACAAAACTTTGAGAAGAATTAAGTGAAAGTAGTTGTATCTAAGGAGTTTAGTTATTAAGTGGGACCATTTTTTACCTATAAATTTTTCTTGAGAATTGCTTATTAGAACTCTCTCTCAAAATAAGAAAAAATGTTTAAAATTTTATTTGTAGTTTATTTATTTAATTATTCAAAAAACATATAAATTTAAAATTGTAATCATTTTATTTATTTCATTTTTTAATTTTTAATTGTCTTTTTTATGTCCTTTTTTCTGTGGTATTAGGTGTCTTTTTTAGCAAATATGAATATGAATTGGTGGCGTGCTCCAACCTATGCACAGCAAACTCAATCATATTATCATAATAATTATTATGCAATCGCGCCTCTTAGAATCAAAATTGGGACTACCAATCTAACTCTTCTTGAAGCCACAATCAGGGAGTTTCTTATTCATCTTTCCCTTCGTTTAGTCAAAATTTTTCTTTAAAATATGAATCTCCTTCAATCAATAATAATTTTTCCTATGATTTTAATTATCAAAGTGCTCCAAATATATTTCCTCCTCAACAATGCAGTCCATCTTTCTATGAGGTCTATGAAACCGCTGTGCGAGATATGGAAGCTCGTGTACGAAATACTAAAAAATATTTGAGCCAAATGGAAAGCACTTCTCTGCCTCCTTCAGACTTAAGAGACTTGGCCAACTCATGAGGATAAAAGCTTAGAGGAGATGATGACATCACATATAAAAGATGGAGAAATCTATAAAACAAATTGTTGCAATTAACGGTGCAAGAAACAATTTTACTGGCCCATAATGTAGATGGTTATGTTAAAGATATAATAAACGCGCTTCAAGAAGAATCAAATAAAACTAACCCCTTATACCAAAAAAAAAAATAAATAAATAAAACTAACCCCAAACCAAACTTGGTTGGTCTAGTGGTTAGCTCACTAGGTCGCTTAAGCAAGTGTCAGGGGTTCGATCTCTGCCTTGTGTATGCAGCAACCAATTGGCCAGTGACAAACCCTTAAATGCAGCTCAGATTCGCGGAGGATTAGTCCTTAGCCCTTTGAACTGGGAATACTTTGGGAAACAAAAAAAATAAAACTAACCCCATATAAGAAGTTGACATAAAAAAATTATTTTTATTTTTGTTTTGTAAATTTCAATCATACACGTCTTGGTTAAGGTTTGACTAATACACAAAGAAGAAATGAAATATAAGAGTAAATTAATTATTGGGTAGATAAAAGGTCATTAAATTTCTCTAAAAGATTGAAATAATCTAATGATATGCTCTCTAGTTCTTTTCATAGACTAACGAGTATATCGTTTGGTTCTTTTAAAGATTGACTAAATTATTTATTTGAATATTTTAAGAACCGAATTGTTAATTTGTTGATCTTTATAAAGACCAAATTATTAGTTTGTTCTAAATATATATATATGACATAACACTTAATTTTTTTAAAAAAAAACAATGACATAATGGTTCTTTTTCAATCCACTTCACCCATATTTGCCACATCATCAGCCAACTCAGCCTGCTCAGCCTGCCAGACCAGCACTAACGGCAGATAATTGATGGAAAAAGTGCACTTGGGACCAACGGTGAGATGTTTTCAAAAGTTAGGGGACCAAAATTGCAACAAAAAAAAGTTAAGGCACCAAATTGAGACGTTTTCAAAAGTTAGGGGACCAAAATTGCAACAAAAAAGGTTAGGGGACCAAATTAAGACCTTTGCGAAAGTTAGAGGACCAAAAATGCACTTAAGCCTAAATAATATATATATTATTGAAACAATTCCTAGAATCAGGTAAAAGAAATAAATTAAAAATATATATTTTTAATATTTTCAAAAAATAATTTTTTAAACTTTTAGATTTTACAAAAGAAACCTTTAAATATATCAATATTGTTTTTTTAATCTGATCCAATAATCTTTTTATCAGAAATTATCTGTAAGAAAATAACAATTATAAAGTGTCATACTTAAAAGAATATGAACAAAAAATCCTTTTTTTCCCCCTTGAAAAGTGCACGTTGCAATTAAATTGTGGTTAGATAACCTCGTGACGAACTTCTGTTCAAATTTGGTAGATGAAATAAATGGTTTGGAAGTGTTTGATGGGCATTAATATTTGAGGTTTTAATTACCCCATGTATATGCTCAATTGTGGTCCTTGGGTTCAATCTGTGTCCAAAAACTAATGATCATTTAATGAATATGATAAGGGAGTAAATTGTACGTATATATTCAATGACCATTTATTTAATTTTCTGTAGGCTAGAATATACACACACATTGAATGCAAATATGCAATAAAGCACATGCAAAATCAATTTTCAAATATTTTTTTTGGCCGGAAAAATAATTCATTCAAAAGCAAGGCAAAGCCAAGTACAGTACAAACAAAAACACAGTAAAATAATTCAATTTCTCCCTAGTATCAACAAAAACACTAGACAGAACATCAACTGACGAAAGTGAGAGGTTTGTAACCCATCCAAGAGGACCCATCTTCGTGTCAGACAAATTGGAAAGACAATCAGCTGCCAAGTTAATGGATCTAGAGATCCAACTAAAGGTACAACTATATAAAGAACTGGAAATACAAAAAAAAAACCCAACTAGATCCAGAACGTCGTCGCCACAAAACTTGTCGCAAAAAACACACGAACATGAGCAGAGAATATACAAATCTGAGAAGGAAACACTTCGAAAACACCTAAACTTAAAAACCACCGCTGTAGAAGACACACAGAAAAGAGCTCGCCGCAGAAGGCCAAAGCTAGGAGGCACCACCGATAACTTTAATATGAAATAGGGTGAAATCTTTCTTGAAAGAGAGAGGTGATCCCTCACGATGAGGGGTTTCAGAGAGAACTCGACTCTCATGAGAAAGAGGATTTTTTTTTTCTTAATTTTTTTTCAAATAAATTAGTTAAAAGCTAATGTTATTTTTAAATTATGACAATATTAAAAAAAAATTAGTATTGAATAGTTATTCTCAAAACTCTCTCTTCAAAAAAAAAAAAATAGTTGCAAATTAAATACCCACTCAACTACATTGGAGAGTTTTGAGCATACATCAAATGTCGGATTCAAGTAATCACGCACCGACAAGAGGAAAAGACAAGAGAACAATGCTAATTCACTCCCACACAATCTCACTTGTTTTTCTTGATGGAAAACTAAGGGCTGTTTGGAGGCCATACTATTTCAATCCAAGTCAAGTTTATGGAATGAGATGAGATTAAGTTTGAATTGGATGAGATGAAATGATGTATTGGTGTTTGGGTGATTTTAGAAAACATGATGTTAAATAGGGTGTGAAATTATATAAAAGGGTATGTAATGATTGTGGTTGGTTGAAATAGGTTTATGGATTTTTTTAATTTGTATTGGGGTAGAAATGGTAGGAAATAATGAGATGAGATGGAGATAATGAGATGAGATGATAGGTGTTTGGGTGTGGTTTGATTGGAATGATATTGAGATGAGATGATATTGGAAAGTGTGATATGCTATTGAAAAGCGTGAGGATGAGAAAATTTTGGATTAAGGGTTAGAGGTCAATCCAAGTGGATGAGATGAAGGGCCAAAATGAAAATAATATTGGAATTATTTTTAAGAATACAATTTGGTCCATAAATTTGTAC
>QANZ01006581.1:0-20751 GCA_003254925.1 Chamaecrista fasciculata
AGTGGCATTGTCGGGTCTAGAGAAAGACCCGGTTAAAATTTTAAGTTATGTTTGCTCCCAAAATTTAACCACAAGCTCATAAAGACTTCCAGACCAGCTACGTAATTTACTTTCAAGTCAAATACTAAGTCTGATGATTAATATAATACCTAGGGGTATTGCAATCTCCCCACCTTAAGAAATTCGGTCCCCGAATTTGAACTTTCCTACTATCCAATCTATATAACTAAGGTTTTATACTGTTGGGCTTGGTCACTCCAAGTGAAGGCCCATTCTCAAGTCAGCCCAAGGCTTTGCCCCAGCAGCTAGGGTTTCATTTTCTGGTGTGGAGTGGTGTGGAGAGCAAGTCAAGCAAAATAGTAGAGAGTAAGAAAAACGCATAGTGAGAGAGGGTGAAAACCTAGAAACTGTTTTTCTCTGGCAGCAGTTACTTCCGGCGAAATCCAACGGTGCAACCTTCTCCGATCAAGCTGAAATTTGGAGGGTATGTTCTTGACATCCTAGTCTTGATATCCTACGGTCAGTTTTTCGATTGGAGCTTTGGTTTGGTAGAAACGGATTTTTAAAGTTCAAGGAGCGTCCTATCCAGACTTCCTGAACGACGTTTATTGTCAGAAAAATCCAACGGTGAGATCTTCTCCGAATGAGCTGAAATTTTGAGGTTATGTTTCGGACATTCTGTTCCTTATATCCTACGGTCAGTTTTTGGATTGGAGATGATTTAGGTATTCCGATTGGGTCTTGAAGTGCTGCTCTGTTTTGTGCGTTTTTCTTTGTTGTCTCAACTTTATTAGTGCTTGGAGATTTGGGTATTTGTTGGAGGAAGCTTGTGAGTTGAATATATTGTTTTAGGGTCTGTTGAGAGAATATTGCCCTAGATATATTTTTGTAGGCTCATTTTGTTAGTGCTTCTTGTACCCAAATTTTGTAAGACAATGTTGTTTACCTCTTTTGTGGTTGTGAGAGGTTGTATAGTTGTATTCTTTGATTGATGCAATAATACTAGTTAGACATTGTTATTTGAATCCTTGGGCAATTGGGCGAAAGTATTGTATTCCATTTTTCTGTTTTGGAATTGTTATAGTGGTTTGTAGTTTTACCGGCATTTCCGCTTCCGCTGCGCCGCCGCCAACCACGCTTGCGCCCATCAAAGTGGTATCAGAGCTCTTGGTTCAACAATGTCTACTATGAAAGTTGACATCGAGAAATTTGATGGGAATATCAACTTCAGTTTATGGCAAGTTAGAATGCTTGCCGTGTTAACGCAAAATGGCCTGAAGAAGGCTTTGTTCGGAAAATCAAAGAAACCCGCAACAATGAGCGAGGATGAATGGAATGAGATGGATGATAAAGCTCTCACCGCTATTCAATTGAATCTAGGTAATGATGTTCTGCAAGAGGTTCTTTCAGAGAAGACATCATCAGATTTGTGGGTGAAGCTTGAGGAGTTGTATTTGACTAAGTCTTTGGCAAACCGACTAGTCTTAAAGCAACGTCTTTTCAGTTTGAGAATGTCTGAAGGTACATCCATTAAAGCTCATATAAGTGAGTTTATTTCTTTGGTTAATGACTTGAAAAATGATGTGAAAGTTGAGGAAGAAGATCAAGCCATGTTGTTGTTATGTTCATTGCCTTCATCGTTTAAGCATTTTAGAGAGACAATCATTTATGGTCGATCAGAGCTTAGATTTGATGATGTTAAGTCCTCTTTATTGAGTAAAGACAAATTGGATAATGAACTTCCATCTACAAGATCCAATGAGTCGGCTTCTAGTTTGGTTGTTAGAGGTAGAAGCAATGAGAGGAATTTTGGCAATAATAAGCAAAAGGGTAGATCAAAGTCTTCAACAAAGGATTTCAAGTGTCATCATTGTGGTGAATCCGGACATATAAAGAAATTTTGCTGGAAATTGAAAAGAGAGAAGAAAAAGGGAAAATCCAAGAAAAGAGATGATCATAATAAAAGGGAAGAAACAGGTGACCAAAGTACTGCTACAGTTGAAGAATTCTTCGTTATTATTGGTGAAGATATTTTGAACTATTCTTGTCATGACTCCAGCTGGGTGATTGATAGTGGTGCAACTATTCATTGCACTTCAAGGAGAGATTTTTTCTCATCATATACACCGGGTGATTTTGGTGTCTTGAGGATGGGAAATGATGGCTCGTCCAAGATCATTGGCAGAGGAGATGTGTGCTTACAGACTTCCAATGGTACGCAGTTGATCCTTAAAGGTGTGAGGCATGCTCCAGATATCAGGCTTAATTTGATTTCAGTTCCACGGCTTGATGATGATGGGTATTGCAACAATTTTGGAAATTGTCAGTGGAAGCTTACCAAGGGGTCTTTGGTTGTAGCACGTGGCAAGAAGGAGCGTAATCTTTACTTTATGCAAGCTAAGCTATGTGAAGGCTTAGTTAATGTTGTTGAAGAAGAAAAGTGTACAGAACTGTGGCATAAAAGACTTGGTCATATGAGTCCTAAAGGGCTTGATATCTTAGTAAGGAAGAATATGCTCTCAGGTGTAAAAGGTATAAATTTGCAACCTTGTGAACACTGTTTAGCTGGAAAGCAAGCAAGGGCATCTTTTAAAAGTTCACCTCCTCACAGATCATCTCATATTTTAGACTTGGTGCATTCTGATGTTTGTGGCCCTGTGAGTACTAAATCTATTGGTGGTTCAGTGTACTTTGTTACTTTCATTGATGATCATTCCAGGAAAGTTTGGGTGTACACTATGAAGACCAAAGATCAACTGTTTGATGTTTTTAAGAGCTTTCATGCCAGTGTTGAGAGGCAAACTGGAAGAAAGTTGAAGTGCATCAAAACTGACAACGGTGGTGAATTTAGAGGTCCTTTTGATGACTACTGCAAAAGTCATGGTATTCGACACCAGTTCACTCCACCGAAGACTCCTCAGTTAAATGGTGTGGCAGAGAGGATGAATAGAACACTTGTTGAGAGAGTTAGATGCATGTTGTCTCATGCCAAGTTACCAAAACTTTTTTGGGCTGAGGCTTTACACACTGCGGCTTATCTCCTTAATCTATCTCCGTGTGTTCCTTTACAACAAGATCTTCCAGAGAAAGCTTGGAGCGGGAAAGATGTCTCCTACGAGCATTTGAAGGTATTTGGTTGTAAAGTTTCTCTTCATATTCCTAAGGATGAGCGGTCAAAGCTTGATGCCAAAACCAAGCAATGCATTTTTCTTGGTTATGGTCTTGATGAGTTTGGGTACAAACTTTATGATCCTAAGGAGAAGAAGATTATCAGGAGTAGAGATGTCGTGTTCTTTGAAGACCAGACCATTGAGGATATTGACAAGGAACCTGAGAAGTCAAGAACTCAAAGTGGTGATTCTACGAGTTATGACATTGGTCCGCCTATCTTGCAAGATCAAGTGTGTAATGACTTGCAAGGTGATGCACCAAATACAGGTGATGTGTATGTTCCTGCTGATGATGATATTTCTGAACCAGGTGATCAGTTAGCTGGAGAGCTAGATGCTCATTTAAGACGATCTAGTAGAGAACGTCGGCCGTCTGCAAGGTATTCTTCATTAGAATATGTGTTATTGTGTGACGGGGGAGAACCTGAAAGTTTTCAGGAGGCTTTAACTGATGAACACAGTGATGAGTGGTTTAGTGCTATGCAGGAAGAGATGAAGTCTTTCTTTGACAATGATACTTATGAGCTTGTTGAGCTTCCCAAGGGTAAGAGGGCCCTGAAGAACAAGTGGGTGTATAAGTTGAAAGTAGATGAGCATGCCATGTCTCCCAAGTATAAGGCAAGGCTTGTTGTCAAAGGCTTCAGTCAGAAGAAGGGAGTTGATTTTGATGAAATCTTTTCTCCCGTTGTGAAGATGTCATCCATTCGTGCTGTTCTTGGCTTAGCAGCAAGTCAAGATTTAAAGATTGAGCAAATGGATGTGAAGACTGCTTTTCTCCATGGTGATTTGGAGGAAGAAATTTATATGGAACAACCGGAGGGTTTTCAAGTTAAGGGTAAGGAAAACCTTGTTTGTCGTCTGAAGAAAAGTCTCTATGGGTTGAAGCAGACACCCAGACAATGGTATAAGAAGTTTGAGTCTTTCATGTGTGAGCATGGTTTTGGAAAGACAACTTCAGACCATTGTGTGTTTGTGAAGAATTTTCCAGAAGGTGATTTTCTTATTTTGTTGCTTTATGTGGATGATATGCTGATAGTTGGTCATGATAAGTTCAAGATTGACAAGCTCAAGAAAAATATGAGTCAATTCTTTGCCATGAAGGACTTAGGACCAGCGAAGACGATCCTTGGCATGAAAATCACGCGTAACAGGAAGACTGGAAAATTGTGGCTATCTCAAGAGAGATATATTGAGAAGGTGCTTGATAGGTTCAACATGAGTAAGGTGAAGGCTGTCAGTACTCCACTTGGTAGTCACACCAAGTTGAGCTCTAAACAATGTCCATCCACTGAGAGGGAGAAGGAACAAATGTTGAATGTTCCTTATGCTTCAGCTGTAGGTAGTTTGATGTATGCTATGATTTGCACAAGGCCTGACATAGCCTATGCTGTTGGAGTTGTTAGCAGATTCCTCTCCAATCCTGGCAAAGAGCATTGGAATGCAGTTAAGTGGATCATGAGATATCTCCGAGGCACTTCTAGTATGTCATTATGTTTTGGAAGTGAAAATCCTCTTTTAGTTGCCTATACTGATGCAGATATGGCAGGAGATATTGATTCTAGAAAGTCCACGTCTGGTTATATGGTTTGCTTTGCAGGGGAGCTGTGTCTTGGCAATCTAAGTTGCAAAAGTGTGTGGTTCTTTCTACTACTGAAGCTTGTAAGGAACTCTTGTGGATGAAGAAATTTTTGTTAGAGATTGGGTTTAAGCAAGATCGATATTTGTTGTTTTGTGACAACCAGAGCGCTATACATCTTGGTAAGAATCCTACATTTCACTATAAGTCTAAACACATACACGTGAGGTATCATTGGATTCGAGATGTGCTTGAGTCGAAGATGCTTGAACTTGCCAAAATTCATACCGATGAGAATGGGTCGGATATGATGACGAAGATACTCTCAAAATTGAAACACCAATTTTGTTGTAGCAAGGCTGGTTTGATGGAGCCTCCTTCATTGTCGTGAGGGGGAGATTTGTTGGGCTTGGTCACTCCAAGTGAAGGCCCATTCTCAAGTCAGCCCAAGGCTTTGCCCCAGCAGCTAGGGTTTCATTTTATGGTGTGGAGTGGTGTGGAGAGCAAGTCAAGCAAAATAGTATAGTAAGAAAAACGCATAGTGAGAGAGGGTGAAAACCTAGAAACTGTTTTTCTCTGGCAGCAGTTACTTCCGGCGAAATCCAACGGTTCAACCTTCTCCGATCAAGCTGAAATTTGGAGGGTATGTTCTTGACATCCTAGTCTTGATATCCTACGGTCAGTTTTTTGATTGGATCTTTGGTTTGGTAGAAACGGAGTTTTTAAGTTCAAGGAGCGTCCTATCCAGACTTCCTGAACGACGTTTATTGTCAGAAAAATCCAACGGTGAGATCTTCTCCGAATGAGCTGAAATTTTGAGGTTATGTTTCGGACATTCTGTTCCTTATATCCTACGGTTAGATTTTGGATTGGAGATGATTTAGGTATTCCGATTGGGTCTTGAAGTGCTGCTCTGTTTTGTGCGTTTTTCTTTGTTGTCTCAACTTTATTAGTGCTTGGAGATTTGGGTATTTGTTGGAGGAAGCTTGTGAGTTGAATATATTGTTTTAGGGTCTGTTGAGAGAATATTGCCCTAGATATATTTTGTAGGCTCATTTTGTTAGTGCTTCTTGTACCCAAATTTTGTAAGACAATGTTGTTTACCTCTTTTGTGGTTGTGAGAGGTTGTATAGTTGTATTCTTTGATTGATGCAATAATACTAGTTAGACATTGTTATTTGAATCCTTGGGCAATTGGGCGAAACTATTGTATTCCATTTTTCTGTTTTGGAATTGTTATAGTGGTTTGTAGTTTTACCGGCATTTCCGCTTCCGCTGCGCCGCCGCCAACCACGCTTGCGCCCATCATATACGACATGAGATTCTCGGGTTTAGATCTCATGGGATGGATCCAATGAACATTGTCGAATTATGAGTAAAGTTGCTCTTGCAAAATCCTCAAAAAATACTATCCATATCGTTACTGATCTAATTAAACTTTAACTATTACACACAATGATCAAAACAAAGAAAAGAGAAAATCAAAGCGCACCAACCGATTAGGAGACCAATGGATCGTCATATTTGCACAACAAGTCAACAAGTACACAACTATGAACCAAATTACATTGTTAGCAAATATATATATATTACATATTCCTAACTTTATACTGTGTAGTAAAAGAATAATTTGAACTTTAAACCTCAAATTCTTAGATCGTTTATGCTCCAAAGCTAAATCAGAACAAAATAAGTGTAAATGAAAAAGAAATTATGACAAAGAATCATCATAGTATAAGCCAACAAATATATTCTAGAACTAACAAATACAATGAGAAATGAGAAGCAAAGGTAGATGAAATATCCAATGATTAATTTCTCCACTCTTAACTATCATTAAGATTTCCTAAAGGGTTTAAATTGTTCCTTCAACTCAATATGTAAAATATATATATATATTTGCTAACAATGTAATTTGGTTCATAGTTGTGTACTTGTTGACTTGTTGTGCAAATATGACGATCCATTGGTCTCCTAATCGGTTGGTGCACTTTGATTTTTTTTTTTATTGTCTCTTTTCTTTGTTTTGATCATTGTGTGCAATAGTTAAAGTTTAATTAGATCAGTAACGATATGGATAGTATTTTTTGAGGATTTTGCAAGAGAAACTTTACTCATAATTCGACAATGTTCATTGGATCCATCCCATGAGATCTAAACCCGAGAATCTCATGTCGTATAAAACCTTAGTTATATAGATTGGACTAGCACTGTTAAACGGGCCGGCCCGCCCCGGCCCGTTACGGGCCACGGGCTAAACGGGCCGGGCCGTTTAGGCCCGTTTTTAAACGGGCCAAATTTTTTAAACCCAAGCCCGCCCATTTAGCGGGCGGGCCGGGCCGGCCCGCGGGCCTAAACATTTTTACATGCAAATTTTCTTAAAAAAAATGTAAACGGGCCTAACCGCCCCGGCCCGTTACGGGCCACGGGCTAAACGGGCCGGGCCGTTTTAGGCCCGTTTTTAAACGGGCCAAATTTTTAAAGCCCAAGCCCGCCCATTTAGCGGGCGGGCCGGGCCGGCCCGCGGGCCTAAGCCCGTTTTGACAGTGCTAGATTGGACAGTAGGGAAGTTCAAATTCGGGGACCGAATTTCTTAAGGTGGGGAGATTACAATACCCCTAGGTATTATATTAATCATCAGACTTAGTATTTGACTTGAAAGTAAATTACGTAGCTGGTCTGGAAGTCTTTATGAGCTTGTGGTTAAATTTTGGGAGCAAACAGAACTTAAAATTTTAATCGGGTCTTTCTCTAGACCCGACAATGCCACTTTCGAGTGAAACTTGAAAGACGTTAGAAGTAAAGTTTTGAAAAATAAATTATATATTTAGAATCTATTCTTCGAAATGAATCCAACAATATAAATTTTATTGGAAATTTTTTTAAAAATTTTGTTTTAAGGGACTATTTTGAAGTAAATATATTTTTATGGGTAAAGAAAAGGAATTTTAGCCAATGAAGCCATGAACCTGATTTTCTCTCCCCTCTCCCGTGACTTCTAGACATCTCCATAGGAAAAAAAAATGAAAGAAAAAGAAGAAGCTAACCCACGCCCTTTTTCCTCATATTTCTTCCTCATCTCGCCATTTCTTCTCTTCCTCTCTCAACTTGTCGCACAACCACCACAGTTGCTCGGCCGCCACTCCTCCACCATTAGTCGACAGACGCCGGCGAACAACCACCACCGACCCTCCTCCCTTGGTTTGTATCTTTCTCTCCCATCTTCTTCTCTATTCTTCCTCTTTGGGTTGAACTAATCTCTTTTGATTTCTCCAAATTTCTGGTTGCTCCTTGATGTTAGTTTAGTCTTTGAGCTTCATCCTTCCTCCTTCCCACCTCCATGGTCATCCTGGAAACCATATAAGCTTGGGCAATCTCTTCCATCCTCCATTTCCGGCCAAAATTTGGGTATGCTTCAAAAACATCAATTTTATCATTGTTTCTTGACTTTCTTGGTTGGAATGAATCCTTTGATGATAGTATATTAGGTTGGGTATCTTTGGAAGCCATTAAAACTCCAAAATATTGAGATTTGGGACTGTTTTTACTCTAGGGTTTATAAGTGACGAAAATTGGGGTTTTTGGTCAAGTCTCTTTATTTTCTTGAAATTGTTAGTTTGGATGAGTTCATTGGATAATAAAAATGAGTTCTAATGCATTGGGTTGAATTTTAAATGCGTATTTTGAAATTTGGTTATCATGTATGAAACTTTGAAGTTTGCATTTTGGTTCATAGGGATGATTTTGATGGTTTTGATGAACTAAAGGGATTTCTTTGGAACTATGAGGGATTCTCATATCATACTCTTGATTTTAAAGTGTGAAGAACAAAATGCCCAAATTTAACTGAAAAGGGTGAAAGAGCCAAGTTTAAAGAATGACCCTATGTTTTTGACTTTGAAGTTTTGTTTGTGAAATTGCCTTTAACTTGTGGATTTCAAAGCATTTGTCAAAGCTCCCAAATATTAACCCAAGTTCTTCTAGAGTTAGATTAGTGTCATATACTTGGTGTGGTACTGAAGTTGTTGATATTAAGCTTGAGGATGCTTATGGGATATGGAAGCTAGGTGTAAGAGTCACTTGGTAAGTTTATATGTCAAAGTATTCTAATAGAGTGAATATATTTGTTATCAATTTAGGTGTTCTGCATTTGGGAGGTAGTATTTTAAATAGTGGATTTTAGGTCATTGTGCATGACCTTCAGGTGAGTATCATCTCTATTCTAGAAATTGTTTTATCATGTTATGTGACATGTATGATGCATATTATTTTTGGCAAGGTTAAATGTTTTATGAAAATATGTTTGAAAAACTCACTTGAGACTTATGTATATGATATAAGATTTTGATTTGTACTATGATAAAATGAAATTTGATATTGTTTGAAAAAATGTTTTTTTGGCTGGTTGGGTGAGTCGTTGGTTCTTTCGTTATGGGTACCAATTGGGCTTTCGGTCCCGGAGTCACACCATCCGTTGGCCAGGATGTGATGTGGGCATGGATCTAGGCTTTCGGGGACGTGCCGGAGTGGCATGGTTCTAGGCTTTCGGGGTAGTGCCACGGTAGACCGTCTCCAACCCTTGAGGTGGGGAGTCTATTCGTTCTCGCGGGATAGGCCATTTGCAGAACCTTCGATCTCACTCACCAGTCACGGGGGCGCCACCCATGGGTTTTACGACAAAATGTATTTCAGATTTGAGAAATGATTTTGAATGATTATAGAGATTCGGATTATATGAAATTTTCATCGAATGTGCAAGTATGTGATTTTTATGATCGTCTGAACTGTGATATGTATTATCGGATTTGACTATATGATGACTCTGATTACAAAAAGTGACAATTGAGATATGGATGTGTTATATGCATGCATTGTTATTTTGAAACTAGTGGAGATACCTTGCCCTCCACGACTAGAATAGGTTGGATTACTCACTGAGTCTCTTGACTCACCCCGCTGTTTACCATTTTCAGTTTCAGGTTTACAGGAACCATCTTTTAGTGCTGTCTAGAACGAGCGGCCTCTTGGAGTCCCACATATTGTTCGTGTGGGTATATATTCCATCTGACTTTGATTCACTTGTATTTGACACTTGACTCTAGTTGTGCTCCGTTAGATTTACAGTCAGGGTCGTACTGTGTTTAATTCTGAGCTGGATCTTCTTGAGAGAAGAGTTCTATTTGAATTACTATTGTTAAAATAGTTAATAAATACTTTATGGAGCCCTTTTACTTATAAGAGAATTTTTACAAGAAGTTTCCAGACAAGACAGTACCTTGAAAAATGAATTATAAGTCATTAATAGATGTATGTATCAGGTTACATTTGGTTATGTATATGAGAATGTCAGGCTTACGGGCCACGAGGCTTCTTCTTATGGTCCGTGCCGGTCACGGATTCTGTTAGGGGGTCGTGACAATTAGATTATCCGACGAGTATGAGAATGAAGATTATTTATTTATTTTAATATCCACTTATGTCCAAATGTGAATTTGACAATTATAATACCCTACTCAAACCTTAGCTCATGATGATACTCATTAAGAGTTTTTAATTTATAACTAGTAATTATTGAAACAAAAACCAAATAAAAATAAATCCAGAAGCATCAGGCCATGTATTCTGATCCGACCCGATCCGTAATTACACCAATAGTTCATCTATTTTTGTTTTTTGGATCGCTATATTTAAATCACAAATTCATCCTCCTCACTCTTCCCTCTACAGAATCCAATTGAGAGAGAGAAATGGCGAACGAAGACGAAAGTGGTGAGTTCTACTTGCGATACTATGTAGGGCACAAAGGGAAGTTTGGCCATGAATTCCTCGAGTTCGAGTTCAGACCAGACGGCAAACTTCGCTATGCCAATAACTCCAACTACAAAAACGACACCATCATTCGCAAGGAGGTTTATCTAACTCCTGCCGTTCTTCGCGAATGCCGTCGTATCATCGCCGACAGCGAGGTATATGCACTTTTCGCTTCCTTGATTTTGTATTTCAACAAGTTTCTGCTTGTTAGTGGTTTGTTATGCTAAGAAAAACAAAAAAGGGGGGGTTTTTATATCTAGGGTTTGTTAATTTTCTCTGGGAAATGGGGGGAAACGTTGTTGAGGCTGATTTTTGTGTTGGGTTGTCATATACTTTCGCGTGATGTTGGTTTAGATGTACAGAATATTGTGATGGTTCTGAATTTGAAGATTTGTAGTGTGAATGTTTTATGTTCNGTGGGTGGAAAGATGTTAAGCTCTGATACCACTTGATGTAAAACTTAAAAGAATGCAAGAATATGAGGGAGAAAGAATGGAGGGAGAGAAAGAAAGGGAGGGAGATATGAGAGCAAATCTGAAATATCAATCTATATTATCCAGTCCGATCTCAAAATACAGGGGAGCTACATATATAAGTGCAGCTCAGTCAAAGATAATAAAGCCACATAACAATTCTCAAGACAATAATAAAAGCAAGCTAGTTCCCAAAAATATAAAAGCTAACAAATTCCAACAACAAAATAGTAAAAGTCAAATGATAAAATCTAAGTAATAATTCTCTTCTTTTTCCTAGAATAAGTCTTCCAAGGTTTCCCATCAATTGGCAGTGATTGATTGGTAAATACTGTTATCAGCAACTTAAGGAATATAGAATTACAAAATCTTTTAAGGTTGAATGGATAGGTTCAAATTTGGAAAGGATGATGTTAGATTGTAAGAGATGTTGGAGATTTTGTAGTCAGTTTTCAGTTTTCCACCACTATAGCAGCTTTGAGGCAACTCTGTTTTCTATAACAGCCAGAAGTGCTTTTTAAAATATTCTGTTTGGCACAAATTTCTTAACTTATGCCATAAGATATCACCATAACCAAAAGCCACTACGTTTTCAATTCTCAGACATAGCCTATGCAACTAGCTAATTTTAGCATAAAAAGTTGTCTTTCTTTGATTTAATGGGTTAATTGTTTCTTCGACAACATGTATATAACCAGAATCTAAGTAGTTCCTTCTTTGAGTATTTTATCCTACTATTATGCTACATGTTGGGGTTTGTTATATGGATGGTTGTGTAAATGTGTTTTCTAATTAAACTCATTCATCCTTCAGATAATGAAGGAAGATGACAACAACTGGCCAGAACCTGACCGAGTTGGACGGCAGGAGCTGGAGATTGTGATGGGAAATGAGCATATATCCTTTACAACATCAAAGATTGGATCTCTTGTGGATGTTCAGAGTAGTGCAGATCCTGAAGGTCTTCGTATCTTCTACTACCTTGTTCAGGTAAGTTAATTGATAGTTGCATAATTCAGCTTATGGATATTTTTGGCTTTTTGTTATCTTATTTTGTATTCTGTTTAAAATGCATCTCTACTTCACCTCTGATTGACATGCACATTACATGATAGTTCATTCTACTACTTTATCTATATTCGTGTGCCTGAGGTCTTTTAGCTATCAATAGATCTTCTGAAGAGGCTTTTATTTTTGAAAGAAAATTTCTAGTTGACTTTGTTTGAGCAATGTTCCCATAGGGTACCAAATACGTTTTTAGGGATTTTACAATACACACGCACACACACACATAATAACAGCAACAGAAAAACATAATTTAGTGATATCAAATGTCAACAATGCATTTTATATGCTACCACCACTGAACCAGAACCTGGGTTCTACTTTTTGTGTTCATTTTCCTTTCTGAATAGCCCAAGGATTTGTGTTAATGAAGAGAGGAGGAATGCCATATTCTTACCTACTACATACCAAGTGCACTTTTAAACATCTTTTGAGTAGAGGTAGTAGAGTAGTAGTTGTCGTTATTTCTATTATGTTTGGCACCTAATGAACATTGGTATCTTTTTATTAGCATGTAATTCCTTGTGGTTTATTGACTTTATTCTTAGTTTCTTGCTACAATTTGTTGTTTTGCAGGATTTGAAGTGCTTTGTATTTTCTCTCATTTCACTTCACTTCAAGATCAAGCCTATATAACCTGGTCACAATGTTTACTGACAACCTCTTCTGGTCTTCCCAGTATTGTGCAGTTGTGTATCAACTGTTCTTCTCTATAATGGAGTTTGGCATCTGAGACTATTATAACATCCATGAACATGTTTTGGTTTTTGGTTTTTTTATTTTGTTTTGTATGGTTGCATGGATTGAAAAATTTATAATTCAATTTGGTAGATGGCATTTGTACCGAGATGAGAATTTGAGTGGATTGCTCTTTAAGGGATGATTAAGCTATTCTTTTTCTTTCCCTGATTCCCTCACCCAGCTTCTATTGAAATGTTTTAAGTGGCGGTTCAATAAGTTGCTCATCACTTGATTATGTGCATCCAGAGTGCACAAAAAAACTCCAAAAATTTAGGAGGAATTCATGTTTGAGTTCTCTAAAGATATTTTCCTGATCTACAAAAAAGAATATAATTACTCCTTTGTTTTGATATTTTAAAATGTTGAATTCTTATGGTGATGCGAGGGGGGCACTTCCATATCAAGTAATATCAAAGAGTCAATGAGCGAGCGAGCTTGTGGAAGAAATTTGGACAATTCAAATGACAAATGGACCTTCAAACAATGTTGAAAACGTCACTTTATTTGTTGGAGTTGAAAAAAGAGTTTTTTAACATATTATAGGTTTGAATATATCAAGTTCAAGAGTTGGACCCATGTATTACACAAATGGAGACTTATTTGGGTCTAAATTATCTTATTTTGGGCATAAGCTAATTAAAATTGGGGCTTCTATTATGGACGAAAATCATTGTATTTGGAGTTTTATATTTGACATCCATTAGTTATTGAATTAGTTTTTATGTTTTGGGCTTTTTATTTAAAGTCCATTAGTGTTTTAAACATTCATATTAGTTTATTTTAAATATTATCTTTTAATTGGGCTTTAGTTGATGGAATGTTAGTAGAGTCCATTACGTTTTAGGGTTTTCTATTCCATGGAGTATAAATACTTCATTAACTCATTTGTAAGGGCAATTTTTGATAATTATATGAGAGTATAGTGCTTTTCTTTTCTTCTTGGCTGAAAGAAGAATCCATAGGAGAGGTGGTGTCTATCTTCTTCTATTGCATCAAGTATTATTTCTTATCAAGGTAATCACTTGTGGCGAATTCATTCTTGATTTTTAAATCAACCAATTATTTGCGTTTCCATTTGCACTTGTCATTTGGGGGTTCAATAGGTTGGAGGTTTCATTCCATCTAATTGTTCTATCCATATTGTGTGTTGGGGTTTCGAGTTCTTTATAACCTTGGGGTTCTACATCATATGGGCCCTCTGTGGCTACAGTCAAAGCTGTTTTTGTTTCTTTTGCATTCATTCACTCGCGTCGATTTTTCAATTTATATTGAGTTAACTAATCAATTTTTAAATAATTAAAATATAGGCAAAACACCCTTTTGTGCCCCTAACGTTTGCGGTGATTTTCAGTTATGCCCCTAATGTTTCATTTGTGTCAGTTGTGCTCCCAATGTGAAACGTTAGTTTCAATTATGCCCCCAATTTCAATTATCCACAAAAAAAACACTATTTTCGCACGATTTGAGCTCGTTTTTTTATCAGATTTCACATGAGTTCGAATTTTCAGACATCACAAACTTGATTCCTTGGATCAATTTCAAAGATTAAGCTCAAAATAACCCCAAATTCGAAGAAAATTGGACTCGATGAACCCTAAAAAGGACCAAAACGAAATGCAGTAAAACGAAACATTTTTCTCAAAATTTCCATGAGCAAAATGATCATTATGAGTCGAAAATGAGTACCCATAAACTCATTTATCAAAACAAACTGAAACGAACACGGATTGAAGCTCAAAAGTTCCGAAAAGCGATACACTAACGAGGGTGGGGGCATATTGAAACTAATGTTTCACATTGGGGGCACAACTGACACAAATGAAACGTTAGGGGCATAATTGAAAATTACCGCAAACGTTAGAGGCACGAAAGGGTGTTTTGCCTAAAATATATGATTAACTTCTTGAATTATTATAATTATCAAAAAAATATTAATTTAATATAAATCCAGAGATAAATAGTCACATAATTTACGATTGAAATGTATCTTAAATTTGACTAATTTCATTTTAAGTTGAAAGTTGAAACACGATCGGCATAGTTCCAACCCAATAAAAAAAAAGTAAACAAGGTTTTTCTAATTAAAAGTTTAATTTATATTCTCTCTTCTCAATGATGAGTTATGCAATGTACACGTAGTAGACTCTTATTAGTATTTGCAGTATTGCAGAGAAAATCCGCTGCCGCAAAAAGGTATATTTAATATTCTTTTTTTATCATGATTCATCATCCATTAAATTGTTGCCATGTGTCAAATATTTATTAGAGAATCTTGCTTATAAAAAGTTTACCTGAGTCTTTCCTTTTAAAAAATACCAATATGCAAATTCTCTTAAAATCAAATCATGTTTTATAAAAACAAATCACGAAGTTAATCTTTTCCCAATTTGTTCAAGTGCAAACAACAAAAACTCAAAACCAGAGAGTATCGAGAAGAATTGAAGTCAAAAACGTATGGTAAGGCTAGGTGGTAGTTTGGTGAGAAACGTCTCTTCTCGCTTTACCAACTCCATCCGTTTGCAACCAAAAATTTCTTCCCTCTCACCAACCTCACTCCTCTCATTCACAAACAAATCCAAATCACGCAGATTCAGCAATTTCACAGGATCGTCTCTCTCACTCTCTCTTTACTCAATGAGTGAGCGCAGGGTTTACACTTTGGCCGAGGTCGCTCGCCACAATACCTCCAAAGATTGCTGGATTGTCATCCACGGCAAGGTTCGTCACGAATGTGTATACGCAAAACTTAATATGCTTTGTAGCATTTGGATGCATGATGCTGTATTTGTGGTTTTCGTTTTTATTAGTGAGACTGGAATTATATAATGACTGATGGTGCATCTGGTATTTGACTCGAATGCGACTTGACCTAGATTTTGGATGATTAGCCATTCTCACTTTTCTAGATTATTTGATTAATTAATGGCACAATTGAATGGTTAATTATAACTTATATGCGATGCCTATAATCTAAAATTTTTTTAAGTCCTAAAAGTGATAAGTTTGCTTTCACTCCGACCAAGAACAGAGTAACGTGATTCTGTCATGAGAACTAGTATCATTGTAAATAGGGTAAATTACACTTTGATACCCTTTGGTTTGACACCATTTCACTTTGGTACCCTGTGGTTTAAAACGTGACACTTTGTACCGTGAGATCTCCACTATTACTCTTTTGGTACCTTGAACAAATTTTTCGTTAGTTTTGGACGGAATTTGGCACGTGGGCTCACTAAAATTTAATTTTGTCTAACATTTTGTCACAACAAAGCATGTTTTTCGAAAATTTTGAATGATTTTAGTGTTGGATGCTGTGAAAGTTTTGGGAGAATTCAGAGCTAAGTTTCGAAAAATATGCATTTGATCTTTATTGTTGTGGCAAAATGTTGGATAAAATTGAGTTTTAGTAAGTCCACGTGCAGGTTACGTGCCAAATTCCGTCCAAAACTAACGAAAAAATTGTTCAGGATACCAAAGGGTAACGATGGAGACCTCAAGGTACCAAAATGTCACGTTTTAAATCACAGTGTACCAAAGTATAATTTACCCTTGTAAATATGCTGGATGTTAGTTTTCTGCATGCAGTAGCCAAGGTAACCTCTGAAAATATCACTTCAATTATTGTGAGGAGGATTTCTTGGTAACTAGTTCTCTGCATGCTCTGTGCATAGAATTGCGGATAAAGAAAATTGAGTGGGCCTTCTTTGTTGAATCAAAACTATTTCGTGTTATTCTTGTAATTTGGTCTGGTTAGCTGCAATAGTGCAATGTAATATTTGTTTTGCCCTGTTTATTGCTTTCAAAATTAAAGTAAATTCTACATTTCAGTCCTCAATATTCCCAAGTACTATATTTAATATTATGAATGGAAATCTTTTTCTTCCAAGTGATGTATCGTTAATCTTTATCTATTTTGTATTTGTCCTACAAAACCTCTGAATTTGCGGATTTTTAAGATGATGGAGCTTTGAGGTAGACAGATGGTGGTCTTGGTTATTTTTTATATGTTTGACTTTGAAGTGCATTGTTGTAATTTGCTTTCTCCATAATGCCAACTATTTTGTTTCATGGTATTATCAGGGATGATTGGATAATATGTTGCTGTTACAACATTTTTTGTCTTTTGCACTAAAATCTAGAAAAGTTAATTTTTCAATATTTCAGACAAAATTGGATTTCATTTGGTGCCTTCATTGTTGGTTTATAACCTGAGCTAAGAAAAATCCTTATAACTTTCTCCAGTTCTTTTCTAATTTATTAGACTTATTTGTACAATTACTTTGACATTATGTATATGTAACTATTATTTGAACGTCTATGTACATTATAATTCAGTAAAACATGGTCATAATTATGGTTAAAAGGTTAGGACTTATATGTCATTCTCATACATCATAAATCATATTTATTGAGTGTTAAGGATAATGAATATAGTTAGGATCCCTAATATTAAGGATCCTAACTATATTCATAATCCTTAACATTAAGCTTATGCTAGTGAGCAGTCAGCCATATGCCTATGGGGTCTAATAACGATGACCTCTTATCAGTGTCTTTCTTTACCTTACCATGATTTCTTGTAACAGGTTTATAATGTGACCAAATTCTTAGAGGACCACCCTGGTGGGGATGAAGTCTTGATATCGGCCACAGGTACACAGATATCATTTTGTCTTCCTGATTGAGATGTTTGTAAATCTTTCAAACACATGTATTAGACACCAAAAAATATGTAGTATCATGGTGTAATTTGATGTTTCACATCATCTCATATGCGATGTGATTGTTGGATACGATATTGTTTTTTTTTTTTCAAATACGATTGTTTTATATTTGAGGATGAGCCTTGGTGCAACGGTAAGGTTACTGCTTGGTGACCAAGAGGTCACGGGTTCAAATCCTGAAAACAGCCTCCTTGCAAAGCAGGAGTAAGGCTGTGTACATCTTGACCCTCCCCAGACCCCACCTACTGGGAGCCTCGTGTACTAGGCCGCCCTTTTTTTTAACGATTGTTTCATATTTGAAAATGCCTTCTGATAGCCCATGTGCCAAATGTTTGCAGGGAAAGATGCAACTGATGATTTTGAGGATATTGGTCACAGTACAAGTGCTAGCGTAATGATGGATGAGTTCTATGTGGGAGACATTGATTCTTCAACTATACCCACCAAGGTTAAGTACACTCCTCCTAAACAACCTCACTATAATCAGGAAAAGACACCGGAGTTCATTATCAAGATCCTCCAGTTTCTAGTTCCCTTAATTATCTTGGGTGTTGCAGTTGGTATTCGTTTCTACACCAAATCAACATAATCATTGAAACCCCGAGCATTTGAATAGACATTTACAATAATTTAATTAGTTTTTTAAGAACCCTGTCCAATTTATGCTTTGGAAGTTACATTTAATTATCCAGGGTTGCTAGGATTTATGATATGGTGCTTGTTTGATATGTCATTGGATTTTCATTTTGTCTTTGGCGTGATCTGAAATGAGCAAGTGAAAGTTTCTGTATTCCCTAATTAGATGCCTGTTCAACTATTTTAGCTTTCCGGATCAAATTTCAGATGAAGAAATGCAGCTCACAGTAGAGATGATTAAAACTCAGATCTTATAATTACTCAGAACATTTATCTATTAGGTCCAGCTTTGTGTTTGGATATGAGAATTTTCCTAGGGACATCTATCTATATTATATATAGGCCAAAGTCCAATTTTGGTCCCTCATGTTTGCTCAAAGTTCAGTTTTGATCCCTTAAGTTTTTTTGGTTTTGTTTTGGTTCTTCAAATTTCTAAAAAGTTTCACCGTTAGTCCCTGACTCTTTTTCATCCACTTTTTCTATTAAAGAGCAAAGTTGTTAGGAGATGAAAATAATTTTTTTTTTAATGGAAAAAGTGAATAGGAAGTCAAGGACTAACAGTGAAACTTTTTGGATACTTGAAGGACCAAAACAAAACTTTGAGCAAAAATGAGGGATCAAAATGGAACAAAAAAAATTGAGGGACCAAAACGGAACCTTGAGCAAATATGAGAGACCAAAAGGGAACCAAAAAAACTTGAAGGACCAAAACAGAACTTTAAGCAAATATGAGAGATCAAAATAAGACTTTGACCTTATATATATATATATATACTAGGGGCTTGGCGTGCCCGTAACGTTTGAATTAATTTAAAGTTGAAGATTATATTAAATTTTTATATTGATAAAAGAGTAAGTTTGGGACCAATTTGAGAAATTATAAAATATTTAGGACCAATTTGAAATTACCTCATATGGGGAGAGTGAGTGGGGAGAGAGTGGTGGCATTTTTAATTTTTAATTGTTTTTTGCATTTTTTTAATTCATTTATTTTTTTAAAGAAGTGGGGAGAGTGAGTGGGAGAGAGAGTAAGTGATTTTTTTTTCTTTTTTAATTTTTTAATTCACTATTTTTGACCAACCATAAGGGGTGAAGCCATATAATATAGTATAGATATATATATATATATAAGTTTTGGTATGGCCAAGGGGGCCAACCATCCTCGCGTCCAAAGTCGAAACCCACACTATACATGTCTTTATTTTATATTTTATATTATAAATTTCAAAATTTTATAAAGAAAAGACAAAATACCTTGAATACTATATTGTGTTAGTATATTAAAAAGTTTAAAATGCATGGGATTTGTTTAAAAATAAAAGTATATGGTTTTAAAGAAATTATTTTATTGATTTTGAAACATACTCATTTTGAAGCCTCTTTTTGAGTTTGGGTCTAAGTTGGAGTCCAAAAATTCTCAGATTCGTGAAGTTAATGATGAGAATTGAGCTTGGTAAACAGATATGACAGGTATGGACACCGTATGGCATTTGTTGTTTTTCCCTGTGTAAAGGATTTTCTTCAAATATTTGGTATCTCTTACCAAAAGATTCTTCCTCTTGATAATGTTGCCTACATCTTCTCTATACAAGTTCTCGGACGAGGTTTAATTCATTAACTCAAAAGGAATCTAATTTATTGGTAAATTATACATAAGGTCTTTGTGATTTGACCTATTTAGAGAAATTATCTATATGATTTAAAAAGTGACGAATAATGGATTGTGGTTTGTTCCGTCTTTTTCGTCTAAAGTTAACGGTGCCCTCCAATATGCCTTATACGTGACCTTTATTCTAGTGTAAATTACACAGATGGTCCATGTAGTTTGGTTTATTTAGAGAAAAAGTTCTTGTGGTTTAAAAAGTGGCAACTAAGAGCTGAAGGCACCGTTAATTTTAGATGGTAAAAACCTCTGGGAACTCTTTTGCCAATTGAGCAAACCTTAGTTTTTTATTTGTCATATTTTAAATCATAGAGACCCTTTCTCTAAATAGGCCAAACCACAAGTATCTTATAAATGTTATAATTGTAAACCAAAAAAAATGAAAAAAAATTATAAATATTCAAAGAATCAATAATTCTTTCAGAAAAAGGGGCTTAGACAATTATAACTTTGTTCTAGAAAGAACATGATCTTGGATGACGCAACTAAATTCCATACATAGGAGTAATTGGAACAAGTGTTCTTATATTCAGATGTCTATTATTAGTTGGAAGTTAGTTATCAATAGGGGTGTTCATTGGGTTGGGCCAACCCGCCAACCCGCTAAAACCAACCCAACCCACTAGTTTGGGTTGGTTTGGGTTCAAAAAATTGAGCCCGCTGTGGTTTGGGTTGGGCTGTGGGTTTCAAGATTTTAAGCCTGCTCAACCCAACCCAACCCGCCGGCCCGCAAAAATACTAAATAAAGAATAAAATTAATTTTTTATTTAGTTAAAATTATATTTTAATACCACAAATAATATTATTTTTACAATTTGGTCAATTAATAAATTTTTATTCTCAATTTAGTCCATAAAAAACAAATTGTGAAGGACCAAATTAAAGAAAAAAA
>QANZ01006581.1:21689-31914 GCA_003254925.1 Chamaecrista fasciculata
AGTGAACATGTGGCGTCGTTGAGCTTTCCATGGAGTGAACCTGATGGTCGCGACAGAGACTCAAAAGCGAACGGTCGAAATGGGTAAACGACGACGGCGACAACGAGTTTTCATCATCAGTCGCAGGCATTATCTTGGAATTTCTTCAAAATCGAAAGAAACCCCAGACTTTCTCCCCCAATTCGAATTCGAACCCTAAGAAATGAATGAATGTATCTCGCGACGCCCAAAATGGTTGTGAACTTGAAATCAAACCCAGAAATTGAAGAATCGAGCGAGAGAATGTTTAAGGATTTGAAGAATCGAGCCATTTTGAAGTTTGAGGATTTTGTTGAAGCAGTAGGATCGGCGGTGAGGAATGAAAGATGAGAGAGGAATGAGGATGAAGATGAAGATGAAGAAATTAGAGTTCAGGGACTAAAATGTTTTTTTTAATTATGATTTAATAAATTGAGAATAATGGGATAAAATGAATGAACACAAATTAGATTTTTTTTTTTAGGGTTTTAGGGTTTTTAATACATTTAAGGACTAAATTGGAATGTTTGGAAAGGTTTTGGGATACTTTACAATTTTATTTTTAGGATTTGGGACTAAAATGAATGAAGAAGATGAAAAAGATGAAGAAGAGGATTAAAAAAAGTTTTAGGGGATTTAGGGGTTTTGGGACCAAATTGCAAGAGAGTAGTTTTAATGAGGTGTCAAGTGGAAATGAGTTGGATATTAATTTGAGCAAACCCCCTTTTTGGTCCCTCAATTGTTACTGAGTCGAGGATTTGGTCCCTCAACTAAGCATTTAACGGCCACCTAAGCAGATAACGGTGACACGTCATCACTTAACACCTCTATCACTAACGGACCAGACGGAGGGACCAAAACGTAAACGGGATTGTACAATTGAGGGACTGAGTTGTAGTTTCCCACAATTGAGGGACCGATTCCTCGACTCAGTAACAATTGAGGGACCAAAAAGGGGGTTTGCTCTTTTATTTTTGGCCTGAAGTTATCAACTTAGTTATTCACTCCTATAATGACTGCTGCTGCTTCACTCTTTATCATTGTGTGCTTATCGAAATTGATTTTTAATTTCAAATTGTTTTTGTTTTCTCTTTGACAAATCCAAAGCTCTATGATCCTCATGCAAAGTTTGAGTTTTGACCGATCTTCCTTTGACTAAGATAGTATCGAATATCGATCATTTTAAAGATATTTCTCGTTTTTCTAAAATAAAATATGTGAATGGTAGTCATCATTGTGGATTGAAGTTCAGATTATATTTTTCACAAATTAACAATGAAACTTAGGAAAAGAAAAAACAAAGCTTCTATGTGAGGAATGATTAAAAAAACTAAGCCCATAGCTGGACTAATGATTAGTTGAGATTGGTTAGTGACTCAGATTTTTTGAAGAAAATGAGTATTACTTTATAGTATAGTTCTTTTAAAATAAATAAAAACATCATACACTAAAAGCATCATACACTAAAAGAACAAAACATGCTTTATTTATGTAAGAATGGTTATGGAACTTTAATATTTTGACAAAAAAAAAAGTATTAACCGAAACAAAACATTTTCAAGAACATATTCATTTATTCATGTAAAGAATTTCGAATTTCAAACATCAAAATTTCTGAAAGTATAAAATTCTATCCTAATGTCGAACTTTGCTTGTGCTATGTGACTGAACATTAAACAAGCCAATGTTTAATCATGATATTTTTCCCATTTTTATTGTCTTCTTTAATTTTATTTTCTGTTCAATCAAATAACTCCTCTTGTGATATCTCGCATAGTTTCAATCAGATCCAAATATGTGTCATTTACTGGCTGTGCCATGACAATCTCAGTACTCCAATAAGAAAAACTGAATAATGCAAGAAAACAAAACAACAAAGAAAAAAAAAATGTCATCTTCCAAACAATTCCTTACACTTCTACACAATTTATTTGTCAGTTTGTCACCAAATCAAATAATTCCTATTACAATATTCTTCTTTTCCACTTACTTGTCAGTTTGCCAATCAAATCAAATTCTTAGTACAATGCTCTTCTTTTCCAATGATCCTCCATAGTATTTCCCACCATTATTTTGTCCCAAACTGATACATGTATCTGTATAAGAAGAACACTTAGGCACCCAAATTACACTCCTTCCCTTCATTTTTTTCATTTGTTTAGCCTACTAACCAAAAAAAAAGAGGGGAGAATGAGAACTATCAGAAAAGAAAAGGGTGTCCTAAAATTGGTTCATCCTGGTAGATACATTGAAATTCTCAGAGAACCAGTGACAGCACAAGAAGTCATGAAAAGAAACCCCAGACACTGCATTACAAGACCAGATGTGTTTGAATTCCCATGGATTGTGGTTAAACCAGAGTCAATTTTGCTTCCCGGTAGAGTCTACTTCATCGTTCCCTTTCGTACAATCTATAACTTGATAAAAACCAGAAATCCCTCCTCACAAAACCATCAAAATCCACATGGTCATCAACAAAATTCTCTTGTCTTGTATGCCAAGCATCAAACCCTCAAGCCATTCATCACGTGTGTACCTGGAAAAAAGAGTCTTTCCATTGAAAGTACAGTGCGAAAACAACCCCGAGTTGAGATATTGAATATGACTAGATACATAGATACCCAGATGAGAATTGAACAGAAATTGCATGGAGAATCAATGAAAGACATGAGAGCTGACAATGCCTTAGACAATAAGAAAGATGATACTTTAGAAATTGTGTCTAATGAACAAGCTACTAAGTTAAAGTCATGTTTTAGAAAAGCAGATAGCATTCGCCGGATGCTTGATCACAAGGTATCTTTCTATTTACCGGTCGAAACAGAAGAGAAGCAAGAGGATTACAGTGAAGTTCTGCAAAATTTTCAGGCCTTTGAGATTGGTGATACCAGCATATAGTGAAGCATGTATCTTTTTTTTTTTTTTTCCTCCTCCTTCTGATATATTCTAATTATTGTAGCTCAAGTAAATGTCTATCAAGTTTGTTTTATGTGTCAAACTGGTAGCATATATGATGTATAATTCATCTTCTTTTTAATTCATACTCTGTTAAATGTGTGTACCATGATTGGTTTCTCCGCGAAGACGAAAGAAATATACCGGAGTTATTCCCCGTGCTTACACGCTGATGCTGAGAGCTAAAGCAGAAACATCTCACTCTGGAACTGGCTCGTTGAGATCTGAAGGGTGAAGCAACCCACTCTCGTGGATTCATTCCCTGGCTCGTCAGGATCTGATAAACTCGTTCCCTGAGACCTGGGGAGGGAAGCAGTCGACTCCCCTGGCCAGATCTGCACAAGCCCCTTGCTTTCGGAGCTGTCTCCCCTCACATGGGGGCAAACGGTGGTCTCCAGATAAGTCACCCACTAAGCTCTCACCTTTGGCATTTCATAAGGACCTTTTTTGTCCACTTTCCACATGAGTCCATCTTGTGTACGTTTTGCTTGCCTGTAGAATGGTATATATGCATTTTTTGTGACTTGGGGTCCCCTCCCCCTCGGACACTATCCGGGTTGGTAGATCCCCTCTTCGGAGACCTTCCAGGATTGGGAACACCCTTTCGGACACCCTCCAGGACCGGCAATACGCCTCCTCGGACACTCTCCGGATTGGTGGACCCTCCTCGGATTCTCTCTGGGATTGGTGGATCCCTCCGCGGATTCCCTCCAGGGTTGGCGGACACCCCGTATCCGGCTCCGTCCCCCGAACTGTTGTTCTCTGACTTTTTCAGTCATCATCTCCAAAACTTTATTTGCACATACGCATGTATTTTGTGACAAAGGGGTCCCCTCCCCCCCGGACACTATCCGGGTTGGTAGATCCCCTCCTCGGAGATCCTCCAGGATTGCGAACACCTTTTCGGACATTCTCCAGGACTGGCAATACGCCTCCTCGGACACCCTCCGGATTGGTGGACCCTCCTCGGACGCTCTCTGGGGTTGGCGGAACCCTTCTCGGATCCTCTCCAGGTGTGGCGGATACCCCCACGTCAGACCCCTCACTCCGAGTGGCTGCTCTGATTTTTTCCAATCATCCGAGTCATGCTCTAAACATCATGTTTATAACAATCTTGACTGCAAAAAGTGCCATGACAAACCCGCCGAGAGGTGGAATAGTGCTCTTCCATTTTTGCAGGACTCAGAGGAATACGACTCACGAGGAAAATCCAGTTGTTTCCCTCACGCTCTCCAGGCTTGGTGGATACCCCCCTCAGACACCCTCCAGGATCGACGGACACCACCTCGGACACCCTCCAGGACTGGCGTTACGCCTCCTCGGACACTCTCCAGGGTTGGTGGCCCCCTCCTCGGACATTCTCTAGGGTCGGTGGATACCTCCTCGGATACCCTCCAGGAGCGGGGGCTAAACAGTGTACTCCAGAACGACAAAGAAGACTGTCCAATTGTACACACATGATTGCAATGCTGTAACGTAACTGTTTGTATTTTAACATAGCGTGCACACTCTTGTTCATATGATAATGCTAATCAAAATTGTCATTCTTTGATTTACTAAACACAGCTTCTATAGTGTTGCCTCCAGCACCTCAGCTACGTTTATTTAATCACCCCTCCATGAGGGCGACAGACCTAGCCTCTCCCGAAGAGCAATAGGGCAACCGCTGCCCAATGGCTAATCCCCTCCAGTCGGAGGATGGCTTACCCCCTCCAAGTCGGAGGATGAGGAGAAACGCATTCACGCCTCTCCCCCATGCGAGCATCCGCTTGCCCTTACCGGCAGAAGTGCATCCGCGCTTCTTCGACGACGGAGCATCCGCTCCATTAAACAGGCGGGGGGTGATGCGCCCCCATGCCTTCACAAGGGCCACAGCGCCCTGCGGGTCAGGAGTTACCCGCCGGCTAGCCTACGTTGCCGGAAACCCAGGAGGAAAACGAAAGCAACGCAATACAAGTCCTATACAAAGGACACTGAGCTCATACACTAATACCGGCTAGGTCCCCCCGGACAACGCCGCCAAGCAGTTCCCTCCCCCGGGAGAAAAAAGGAAATAGCCTCCTCGAAGGCGCCAACCCCTCGGGTTAGGCCCTCAGTCCCTCACCATCTGCCAGGGAGACAAGACCCCCAGCATACACGAGCGAAGAAAATCATCTTCCTAACCCGGGAAGCATGACAACACTCAAGAAACACTTGTCTCCACGACATCATTCGGGAAACTTTACTCAAAGTTTAACGGAGGCCCAGTCTCCCCTCGTTATCGCCTTTTCTCTTTCTGTTGTGAAAGAGAAAACAGGCACTCCATTCTCCGGATAGCCAAGGAAAGAACAACGTGACTCACATTTGGCGACACGCCATTGCTAATAAGCCTTACACGCTATAACGCAAGCAAATAACAGAAATAGCACCCAACGGTTTAACGCAAGCCTTACACTCCATTATATGGACGAATATTATGTACAAAGTCATCAACTTACAAATTTACAAAGTTCATTACATCAAGAAGGGGGAAGGGGGTTACAAGTGTTTACAGCAAATAACATTCACACACCCCCCGGCGGCAACACAGGGTCATCGACAAGGTAGTCGTCGGTCGAACAGTCAGTCGGCTCGGGACCCTTCGGAGGGCCCTCACCTCCATCTTCCCTATCACCATCCTCATCGAACAAACCTAACCCAGGTCTTCCTCCCTGGGGAGACGGAGAGACACCCGTAGTGGTCGTGGGAGCACTCGGGACGTTCACCAACACGCCGAGCAGCATCCTCCCCACGTCCAACTTGCCACTTGAGGATTCCCCTCTCTCCATTGGGTCAGCAGGGCGTTCCGGGCATCTCTCCAGGGGACGGACCCGGTCAACGATTACGCCGTTGGCCACCTCCCGCATAGGATGCACTTCATCCAGACTCCGGGCAGCCTCCGGATAAAAATGAACTACTTGCCTCACCCCGTTGATGAAGCCCTTCTCATAGAAACACTTCCCCTCCCAGGAAAGCTGAGCCCTTTCATTCTCCAGGGTCTCCTCCAGTCTCCTGGTCATGGCGTCAAGTGACATGCTATGCGTCGTTGCCATCCGGCCCATGACGGCTTCGTGATCACGTTTGAGCTCATTGATAGCAGCAGAGTGCTCCCGTCGGAGAGCATCCATCTCCGCCTCCCGGCGACCCCGCTGGACACTTAACTCTTCGGCAGCCACCCGTGCTGCTTCTTCCCTCTCGGCGCGAATTGCCTCGAGACGAGTCTCAAACGACTCCCGCTCGGAGGCCAGAGCACTCTCAGCTGCACTTTTTTCTCCTCGGAGTCTATCCAGCGCCGACTCATAGTCCCCCACAAGACGCTCAAGCTCTTTCCCATGCTCCTCCGCTTGGGCCCGTAGCAGTTCGTCAACCTTGGACACCCCCACAGCACGGGCATCCTCCAACTGCTTCCCCATTTCCCCTTTCTCGGCGGTAAGCTCCGCCACCCGCCCCTCCAAGAGGGCAACCTTCTTCTCAGATTCGGCCAGCAGAGCCTTGTGCCTAGTATTCCTACCCCGGATGTCCTCGAACTGCTGGTAAAGCACTGCTATCCGGCGACAGGACTCTAATCCGTGTTTAAGGGCATCGGCAGCAACATCCCGAGGAAGTTTGGCCACCATGTCATCCATGTGGTCTTTGCCGCCTTTCGTACAAGAGGCCTCCATGAACAAGAAGGGGTTGATACTGCTGCCCAAGATGTCTGCTGGCAGCACTCCCCCCCTCGTCGACGGCTGAGGATACCGATTGTGCAAAACATCTAAAGGTTCCGCCACCGCCCCACGTGACGGTCCCGCGTCAGAGCCGCCGTTACCCCCTCCCGGAGCAACTTTCTCCCCACCAACAGAAACTCCGCCCCCCTGTGGCGAAGTCGTGCCACCAGCTGGAGGAACCATCCCCCCGGGCACAGTTGTAGCCACCCCGGTAGCCTGGGCCCCTTCACTTTCTCCAGCAACTGGAGGGATCAAACCCCCGGACAGAGTTGCGGCCATCCCAGCATCCGGACCCCTCTCATCTGCTTGGCTTTTGTTCCCTCCCTCCCGTGGTGGTGACGGTGTGTTCCCCCCGGCAACCAGGTTGTCACCCTCAGGCGAAGAGGGAGCCTCCTCAGTGACTAAGTCTTCACCCTCCGATGACAGATTTCCCCCCCCATCAGCAGGCAAGTCTTCACCCTCTGGAGAGGTAGCAACCTCCTCGATAACCGGCAGCACACTTGGTGGAGGAACCCCTCCCTCCTCAACTGGTGGGATGTTGGAAGTCCCACTCCCACCCACCAACTGACTTATAGTCAGCGAGTCCTCCTCGCCGGATGACGATGCACTGTCTACTTCAATGGGCCCCTCGTCGACCTTCTCCCCGGCATCGTCGCTGCCCTCCAAGGCAGCCGGACTGCCCGACGACCCCCTTGGAGCCGAATAGTACTGGGATGACACCCGTGGCCTCAGTGCTGCGTTGGGATCCTCCTCAATGTCATCCTCGTCGGGATACAAGATTAGCTTAGGCCTCTTCACGGGAGGACCCTCCTCCGAAGAAGAACCGCGAGCAATGGGCCTCGCCATGGCAGTAAAAGCAACCACGGAGGCAACAGTCACCCCACGCTTCAGTGCTCGAGAGGCACCCCTCCCAAGCGGACTCCCAGCAGAAACATTCCTTTCTCTCTTCTTCTTCTTCGGAGGAGAAGCATCCCTACCACCCTCCGCAGTCGCAGGGGGAAGGAGGGGCAGGCGGAGGGTGTCCTCGGAGGCAGGTATCACGAATCTGCCACAACAAGAGGTGGCCTTGGTAAAGTACTCCAGCCGCCCCCGGAAGCCAAGGTGATGCATCACTGATACAATAAACCAGATACAGGGCAATCAGGCAAAGTAAACACAGAAAGAGAGAGCTAAAAAGGAAAACAGAACATCGCTAACTGACACTTACCCCATGTCTTGTAATCATTGCCATCCTGCTTCGCCGCCGTTAACAGCAACCTGACGGCATGGTGCTCCTCGGGGCTCAAGCTCTCCCTCGCCAACGCCCTCTGCCCAACAATGGGCTCCGACCAGGACAGCGGAAACCGAGGATAACCCTCGCCATCCAAATACCACGGGCGCCGATCAGCCGGCTCCCAGGAAACGAAGAAATGGTAGTTCGTCCATTTCTTCACACTGCTAACATTAGCAGACAAAACACTATACCTGTTGGGCTTGTTCATGCAATGGAGGCTCACCCACCCTCCATTTTTACACTCCACCCGGTACGCCCAGAATAAGACCTTCACGGTCAGCTCCACCTCCAGCTCCGCCGCCACATTCTGAAGAATGGCGAGAAGCCGCCACGAGTTAGGATGCAGTTGAGCCGGAGAGCAGTTCATGTAGTTCAGGACTTCCATCTCGAAGTCCGAGAAGGGAAACCGTATTCCCACATTCTGGAGGACATACTCATTGAACAAGAAGCCCCCCTCGTGAGCGAAGCCGTACCTGTCGCTGCCGAAGCCCTCGATGCCCTCTTCAATGTGACGGGCAACGTGCCCCAGCACCCTCATCGGAGTACCCGGAGCGAAGAATGTCTCGTTCAAAGTTGCCAGTTCGGCAGCGTTTGCGAACTGAGATCTCTCCAACTGGATTTTGGGGTCGATGGGTACATTACAAGGCAGTCCCTGTGGTGATGCCCAGGCCACTACACCCCGGGCACGACACAAGGCCTCGGCGCCGTCAGCCTCCGCGCGCATCAACTTTGACTGAATACTCCACCACAGGTCGGGCTCCATGGTGGGACCCCCCCAGCCCGTCTTCATGTCTTTTCTCTCGTTTACCGTGTACCCTCTCTTCACGGCAGTTACCGGGTCAAGGTAACGAGCGACTGGGATCCCGTCATCAGGAATCGATGACGAAGCTCCACCCTTCCCCCTCTTGTGGCTCGGAATCTTCTTCGAAGGCTTCACCATTTTTGCTGGTAATAGCTTGCTCGAGTTTTGGCTTTTGGGTTTTCTCTGAGGAAATCGCAAGGTCTGGCTTTTTGGTTTTTCTCTCTGAAGAAATCGTGGCAAACGAAAATTTGGGAAAGAGGGGGAAATGGTGGTTTATAAAGGGCCGTGCGAAAATTCAAAAAATAACGCAGGCAGTTGAAAAGACCCTGCCAACGCCAGCAACTTGGGAAACCGAAAAACTTCCTCCACACATTTCTCGTTTCCCATGCCACGTGTCATCCAAAACTTTCCAGCTTCCACGGAAAGAAGTCCAAAAGACTCAGGGTATTCGGAGACCGAATGCACACCCCTCGTAATCATCCCCCGGAAACCGATGGCGCGGACACCCCCTCGGACCAGTGGTATACATCCCTCGGAAGCCGATGGCGCGGACTCCCCCTCGGACCTTTTTGGAGGGACCAGTGGTATACACCCCTCGGAATTAATATCAGAACACCAGGGGCACTCGGCGAGGAAGCAACCCAAGCAGGTTCCCTCCCACTCGAGCATTTAATGCCAAGATATTGGCATTAAATGCAAGGATCCGTGGTAGCATGTGACAGGACAGAAAGGACGTACGGAAGTATTACTCAGCCCCCTGCGCGCAGACCAAGCAAAGAAAAGCACTCTTAGCCATCACTGACAACCGAGTGGGAAGGTTGGAAATCCCACCGTACCCCGGCAGTGGTAGCTGTCACGTCAAAAGGCAGAAAGCTACACCAACTCCCTTTTTCCTCACACATCCCGAGAACACCCCTGACACCACAGGGAGACCTCGTACGAACATGAGACAAAAGGGAAGGAAGACAAGAAGAGGAAAGGAGAACCTTTCTAGGGATCTCCTCCCACTCAGACCCGACGCCAGGAGCAGACTGGCAGGGTCCCCTCCCGCGTTCCTCGGACCTTTTGGTGGGACTAGTGATATACACCCTTTTGCCCTCAGGGTCCTCTCCCACTCAGACCCGACGCCAGGAGCAGACTGGCAGGGTCCCCTCCCGCGTTCCTCGGACCTTTCGGTGGGACTAGTGATATACACCCTTTTGCCCTCAGGGTCCTCTCCCACTCAGACCCGACGCCAGGAGCAGACTGGCAGGGTCCCCTCCCGCGTTCCTCGGACCTTTCGGTGGGACTAGTGATATACACCCTTTTGCCCTCAGGGTCCTCTCCCACTCAGACCCGACGCCAGGAGCAGACTGGCAGGGTCCCCTCCCGCGTTCCTCGGACCTTTCGGTGGGACTAGTGATATACATCCTTTTGCCCTCAGGGTCCTCTCCCACTCAGACCCGACGCCAG